>JAUCNG010386924.1:0-10957 GCA_032353305.1 Cephalothrix spiralis
AGTCGGACCAATTTATCAACGACTCGAACAATTTATGCGATCGAATAAGTTCAGCTTATTATAAAAAAAGTCCGACTTTTGCCGACTCGCCGACTCCAGGGGGTGACTCCCCCCCCCCCACATTTTCGCCTCTGAATTTGACATTGACAATGAATACTTGGATAAAAATCAAGGCTGACTTCAAGTAAAGATAAATACTAATCAAACCTCCGGCTCCAAGTTGAAAATATGTTTTTTCATGCATGAATGAACTCTGGAAATTTGAATACGTTTTCGCCTCAATTAAATTAAATTTTGTGCTCAAAACGCTCAACTAAAAAGCTATCATCTCGTTATCCATCAACTAACAATCGAAAGTTCTCACCCAAATGCTTTTGGTTGACACGTAGGCGATTGGAGTTCGAGTTTGGCGAATTATCCGGAAACGTTATTTTCTCATTAATCGGTAATGCTTGATCGAGTAAGTGATATTTTTACAATTATGAAGAAGCTGGAAGAAGTCTTGGACAAGTCACAACATAAATTGTTTTCGGTTCATTTCTTTCCATGATGTATTGATGGACTAACATTAAAAAACAAGACCAAAATACTCGGTGTAGTTCAGTCATGAGTGACATGAATTGATCAACGTTGGTATCAATGAAAAGCTATCTTGGCGTACAAAGATTTGAGTTCGACTCGGTCATTTGGCCTCAGACCACTAATTCATATATAGTTGTTAGTTTCGGAGATATGACCCAGTCGGAAAAATTAATAATTGAAATTAAACTGCCCCCCTGATATATGTTGTTAAATAGATAAAATAAAAATGTTTTATCCAATTAATGGATTATTATGTTGTTTACTTTGAGAACGAAATTTGTACGAAGTGTCGTAAAACCAGAGGAGTGACGTCATTCGTGTGAGAACCCGTCTGATTCGCGATTTCTGCCGAAAAAGTACCAGAAAATCAACATAATTTTTTAAGGGGCTTTTTCTCAAAACGACTAAGAAGGGCATAATTATTTTTATGATTCTAGTGGAAGCCAAAGACTTGCCCTACAACAAAAAATTAGTGGCAGTCCCATTGAATCGATTTTTTGTGTTTAAAATTTAATGGGTACTATATAGCTATCGTGTATTAAATTCAATTGCGGTTTGATGCCATTTATCCCATCAAGTATTTTTCTGAGACTACGCGCCGTAATGTAGTCGGAGTGCAAGTACTGATTCCTTTATTTAGAAATTTTCAGTATACAGTAAAAGTCCTATCAGTGAACAGTCCAATTTCTCTTCATAGCGAACGCTTTTGGCCGGTCTCAAATTTTTAGATAGAAAACCCTGTACTATTAGAGTGAAAGTCCTAAATAACAAACGACCAGTGTTTCACAAAATATTAGTCATAATTTCCAGACAAGTAAACTTTGTTAACAATGAATGTTTACACGCCTTGACCAAACATATCATGAAGCTGAAAACCATAATGACTTTAAATTGCTACATTTGTATACAGCAATAATATTGAAAGGTCAATTTTCCAATTAAGTCTTATAGTCACATTTTGTTTAGTTAATTTTTGGGTTAGATTTACGTAAAAAGTCGTAGCCCAGTTTAATGAACATCCCTTATTAGTGAACACTTTGGCCCGGTCCTAAAGGCGTTCACTATGAAGGACTTTTACTGTACTCCTTTAACAAATGCTTGAATTAGGATTACCGGGGACACTTTAGAGTAAAACAAGAGTAAGTTAGGATTAAATACCGAATCTAGGGTGAATCGGGACAACATTCAAGACGTTTTGAACATATAAAAATTATGAGTTAAAACAAATACCGAAAGATTTTGATTCAGTTTAAAATTTTGAGTTCTTACGCTTTGATTGAAAACATCTTTACTTTTTGTTCCTATTTACCCCTGGTGTCCTGATTAACTTAGGATAGGGAAGTATTGGAGTTAGGTCCTTCCCAAGAAAATTTTAAGAAAGGAGTAGTCGAGTACCCTTGTGAACCGCCTCCTCTTATCTTAATGTAACACAGCAACGAAACTGTTATTTAAAAATAGGAAAATACGCCACTGGTGCGCCGGAGCTCACTTGGAATAGACAATTTAAGCTTTCGCCATAATACAAAATCGAGTGAGTTTAACATTTGATGCAGTTTTTTGCCACTAGCAGCGTAAATATTGAGTTTAGAGAAAATTAAAATTCACTATAGGTCCCATAGAGATTCTATTTTTATCAGTTATCCAATAAAAAAACCGCGACTCTCTACGACGATTTTGAATTTTGGACCTTTGTGACCTTGGCATTTAAACTCTCCTATCGGCGTTAATATGAACTATATAGAATTATTTTTTCATTAAGCTGGGATCAAAACTCAAGAAGGAGATAGATTTAATGCTAAGGCTGGCTAAGGTCCTAAAAATGGCAAAAAATGTAGTTTTCGGCCCGTCATTATCCCATTTTTTACTTTGTGTAAAGCATGAAAACATGGAACCAGAAATTACCGTATTTTGTTGAAGCAAATATTCCGGACTTAAGTTTTATCGAGTATTCCTTACTTAAATAATACAAAATCTGTACATTTGTATTTGAAAACAACACACAAGTCCACTTCTCTCCTACTAGCCACAACAAATTGTTATTATTATTACTAAATTACGCAAAATTAAACTGAAGTTCATTGAGAGATTGTCTAGAGTTAAAATTCAAAGTACACCCGTATTAACGAATTAACTTGTCTCAATATATCCAAACTACCCCTACCCTTATTCATTTTTTTATATAACCAATTTGGATGTCGACTAACTATATCTAGCCCCAACTCTACGTCATATCCTAAAACGGCTAAGGATTTGGTCGTTGCAGGGAATATTATATTCCTATCATCCACATTGATATAATTTTGATATCCAAATTGATTTGGATAATCCAATATTGATTTCCTCCAGACTTTCTGTGACGTTATTTTAACCTGAATTAAATGTCAGGTAACAAACTTTTAAAAATGACCCAGCATCTGCGCGGTAATTCTATCTACACGTATAAAGTGACCCCAGGCCTTAAAGAGTTAATGAAACAAACAGAAAAATCAATATGCGTGTAAAATTACCAAAGACTGTTATGATTTATAACCTTTAGATTTTTTGACTTGAATTTGTAATTCTCTACTGCGTGTAAAGAGATGAAAGGTAATGTTAGATTAAAAATATGAACATAACAAACAAAACAGAAAAAATAAAAACAAACAAAAATAGCAAGGAATAAACTGTCCCTTCCTTACATGAAACAATTTTGAATTAGAGAGAAAATACTGTGAAAATTTTAATATTTACATTTTTATGAAAATAGCATTCATATTCATCAAGATTTTATTTTTCTAAATCAAAATCTTAGGAAAATTAGATAGGGAAAATAGAATTGATAATGACATATACACTGAAAGATCCTTAAAGATTATTATCAAAGTCAATATTATATTTCATTAAAAAATAATTTTATTACTTCATGTGCCATTTGATGTACCGGTATTATTACACTGTACTCTGTTCAATTTATGTCATCCTTCTCAAATCATTCCGAATTCCACGCTGCTCCGTTGAATTAGAAAGATGACGTTATGATTATTTCACCAAGTACTCAGTTTATGACACATTGTAATAATAAATATTACTTTATGAGTAGTCGATTGGTTCGAATTTAATTACTCAAATTTGCACTCGACCTGGAAACTCAAATTTGCACTCGACCTTCCAGGTCTCGTGCAAATTCTCGTAATTAACCAAACGCCTAATCATGAAGTAATATTATAGAATAATATCAATGAGGATAATGGGAATGGTCTCCTATAATATAACCGGCAAACGCTCAAATTCTAATCGGAGTTATAAATAGACATTTGATATCTATAGAATTTACAAATTCTTTAGTGCTTAGTTCATGAAAGCGCTACTTGAAAACATTTGAAATATTAATTTAGCCGTTTTTAGGATTTGACCGTAGAGTTGGGCTTGACCTTGTTTAACGACATTCTATTATCCTCATTGATAATATCAATAAATATATTGACTTTAGCAACCTGAATTTCAGTGTATACGTCGTATATCAATACTATTTACCCTAAGTCTTATACAAAGTCATCATTTTGAATTAATTTTCAAAACATCTTGATGAATGTGAAGGCTATTTTTGATATCAGTTTTATGTTGGTAATCCTGATAATGAAAATGTTTGACTTTGAATAAGTTCATGGTATTTTTTCTCTCCTTTAAAAAACTGAACAAAACAAAAACAGAACTGAAAAGTGGAAAGATTTACCTCTAATAGATGAAGGTTTTGAAGAGTGCTCATAGCATTTTATCTTACAAATTTAAGTCTCTCAAAACAAAGCTCTTGAGAAATCTGTAAAAATGGAGACAAGTATCGAATTTAAAGTTATACAAAATTTAATCAAAACAGACGTATTGAATACCAGAATCACATAGAAAATAACATGATTATTTGAGAGGATCTCAAATCCTTGCATATAGCTCCTTATAATAGTGAGAACTTGCTAATTGCTACTATAAACTACTTATTTAATTTCCATAGAAGTTCCAAAATAAGACACTATTTACATGTATATTTTCTAATAAACAAAAAAACACCCAAGTAGATTGAGCGCTTATTTAATTATGCAGTTTTTAGTCCCTTTCTTATTAATTGTAATTAGTTTACGAGCCGCCAAAAATTTCAAGAAATATTTTTCTCCAAAAAAAATTAAAAAAATTTTTCACCGCCATCGACGATTTAAAAAACTTTTTTTTTTCGGCCGCCGACAGAATTCTCCGACAATGAATGATGCTTCGTTCACCAATTAATAAACACGAAGTTATTCAAGACATTCAGTTAAATCAAATGCTTATAAATAACTTATTAGCATACAGTTAAATAAAAAAGGATATTTCACGACATTCATTCACATAAATACACCAACGCAGAGCAATGTCATGAGAATTGTGACACAAGTACAAATCATATATAGCACATTTGATAATAAAACTTACAAACATCAATGAGGAAAATTAAATCCGGAAAAAATCAATTCTCTTAAAATTTATAATATTGTTTACTGAATTAAAAAAAGTCGAATTTAATGGAAAAAATAATAAATCAATACGCGCGACTAATATACTTCTGCATGAAGAACTCAGGCTTTGAAATATTAAAAGAACAAGTCGCTCTAATTCATATTTCATCTTGAAAGCATAAATATAAATTTTTTCATAATTCATAATTAAATTTGTCGATTTTTCCATTAACGCAGTACATTTGTTTTTAATCCCGGAAATAAAAAAACCTGTGTCTTTATCATTTTCCATTATTCAAATCACGCTCTCAATTAATTTTTTGAATATATTGCCGATTATTTATGACTATTTGAATTTTTGTTCCGTGATACAACAGATTTTCACGGTGTCCATAAATCACATTTTAAAAATAGAAATAGCATTCTCTCATGTTTTGGTTATCAAGCACCACAAAGCATGTACATGTTCTTTCAATACACAAAATATCTTAAATTCACAATTTTATTTACAAATCTTGGACTCGAATATCTCGGAAATTTTGGATTTAGCCTATGTAAATATATATAACCAACATGATATAGAAATATGACCCTAATCTATAAAAACACTACGTTAAGTTGTCTTTGATCGCGATAGCAGTTTTTATGTCACGTGATTCTTATCACGCGATGCAATTAGATCACGTGTTTCAAATTGCCCTGATCGAAGTACACGGATGAGTTATCATATATAATAATATGATATTACTGTAATTCTTATTAAACTGTACCACTAACCGTACAGTAATATTATACATGTTATTTTTTTATTCGCGCATGAGCAGATCAAAATATAAACTGCGCATGCGTATATGTCATAAACGGTCCAATAGAATTTTTCTTTCTTTAAGTTCATGTATCAAAAGTTCATGCTTTTGGTGCCTATAACCAAAATTTCAAAATAACCAAAATGCACATTAGGAACACCGTGATTGGATAATGTGGCCATTAATAATTTCATTCACAATCATTTACCAAAATTTACCATGGTTCATGAATCACATCACCCTTAAGGATGACGGACGGAATAAATGAGTATATCGCTTATAACAATAAATGCATCACTTCTTATAATTCATCTCTGTTCGGATTTTTAGCATCCTCTGGTGGAGCATCTTTACACACGGATGGTGTATGGAATGTAAATTCATACTCGCATCTACTAGGCTCACTTGCGCCAACAAGCTCATTTTTAAGGCCACAGTCCATTACGACCTGAAAAAGTAAAAAAAAAAAAATTATAGCAGTGGATAACATATTTTTGATATCCCCCAGAAAATTTAAAAAGCTATGCATTATGAGAGGGATATTTTAGCTTTTTTAATAGTACAAGTCTCCCAACAATGACATTGCATAATTTAAAAATAAAGGTAACACGATATTTTTATTTTCAAACAAATTCAGCAATCAAATTCAGCTTTTCAAAAAAATTAAACATTAGTACATAGATTTATAGAGAGATGGTGCAGAAAACACTGCAGGATTTATCAGTTTAGATCGAGGCAATAAATAAATAAATTATTGAGGTCTATTTTAAAGTCTCAGAAGTGTAATCAACAATTTCTAACCTTATTATTTGAAGAAGAAAAATTAAAAATGATTTCCAATTTTGATGGGGATCGAACACCCGAACTTCAGATGTACAGACTGACGCTCTCCCAACTGAGCTAATGCCTCACACTAATTCATTGTAAAACGACAAACTCATATAAAAACAAGGGCTATTACGAATTTTGTAATTTTTAAAATTTAGATTTTGCCTTATTTTTTTGAAATAACCTAATTTTTCATTCTAACTGAAAGTTTTGACATTAAGCCAAAAAATAAAGATAAAAGCACCTTAGAATTTGTCTAAAATTTAAAAAAAGTTAATGTGGTAAATTATAACTTCCTCTATTAACAATAGACTATTAGACATCATGACCGTTTGCCTTGCCTTAATAACACAATAATATTTGCTCATTATAAATGTAAATACAAAATCCGTTTTAGATCATCCTACGTGCCCACACCGTTGCGCTTATTCCTAGGCCTAATGGTGATAGAATAAAGGAAATGTACCCAAAGGTAATATTTCATGTCTATTATTTAATTTATTTAAAAATACTTAAAATTAAAATGCTTCGACTTATGTATTTAGTTATTTTACTTGCAGAGAGGTTGCCGACTTACAGTTCAAGAAGTTCTAACTGAAGGCCGGTCATCTTACCTTAATAAACTCAGTGTTATAAGATGCTTCGTTTTCCAATTGTGATCGACTATGCTCAGGCATGTCAGGCATGATCTAACCCTGAGTTTACTATTTAGTAAAATGTCAAAATAGCGCTGCTAAAGCGCTAGCGCTAGGATCGCCTAAAGCGGCGCTAGGCATCGAATGCGAAGACACTTTTTCGAGCGCTATCAGTGTTGCTGAACACTATGGATCGCCGATAAGGGCGGAGATTTTTATAGAAAAAATACCGCTTGCAAACAGTTGCAAGTGGAACAAATGAGCAAAAAACAGAAAAAACTTGAGAAAGAATAACATTCAGCTTTATTTTGCTTTTTTATAATACTATCATATATTATTGTAGTAAAACAGTCAATAATAATTTTATTATCCGACAATATATTTTTAACTTATAAAAATCGATTTTCCTCAAAAGATTCCGAGCACTAGCCGATTGTCCGCATAAAAAATTCCCAGTGTGCGGTGGCCAAAAAAATTAATCATTTTATTTATAATCTTTATTTTCAAGGTCAGATTGACAAAAAAGTGAAAGCACTTATCGCGTCTCTCTCTGTGAAATTAATCATTTGTTGCGATAAGGCAAACAAGCGACCATACTCCTACGCAGTGCTCCTTAATTTTGAGATTCGCCTTCAAAGATTAGGATAAATCGAAACTGCCCTTGGGGACAAGATGACAAGCGACTAGTGTGCGGTGAACTTATTTTTGATGCGGACATGCGGACAGGTTGGCTAAAACACGTCACTTAAGTCTCTGAGATCACTTGGTAATTTACGAAACCGAAATGCGAATCCAAGCTAATTGGATCTAGACCACGCATCCCTTCGAAAGAGCATGCATAATTTACCAGAGCTTTTACCCTAATTGGCAGTAAGCTAAGTACATCAGAACACAGGTAGAAAACTTCAAGGTGAAACAGAATCAAGAGCTTCCATTCACGAAATTACTTTAGATCTTTTCCTGTTGTAACAACGGGCGAAGGAAGATTATTTATAGCTTCTGAAGCTGTCTCAAATATGAAATGTATGATGCCATTTGACATTTTGTACACCGTTTAGTGATTCAAAGTCACCGAACATAAAATTAATTATCTTAATGTGTCCTTCTTAATCATGAGAGTAGGTATACCTTAGACGATGATTTCAATGAATCATGGTAATGTGATGTTCCAACTAAGATACAAATTGATTGCATTAAATTTTGATAAATAATTGGACGATTTAAATATTGTGACACTTAAATTGTGATTTGTTATAGGATTTGAAATCCCATTATTGCGTTCAGACGGTGATTAAACGGAAACTACCCAAAAGAGATGGAACGACATAATGCCGAAAAAAATAATCCCATTTTTCGTTCAGGAGAGCATATTAAGACGTGCTTTTAGATGTGGACAAAAGATTTAATAAGACAAAATACCGAAAAAATGCTTAATGATTTTTAAATATGGTTTTCGTTCGTTTGGCCTTTTCAAATTTTGATCTTATGTGTCTTTTGTAGGACAAAATTAGAAAAAAATATATGAACCACAAAAAGTGCCAAAAATTTTGCTTGTTTTATTTGCAAAATTGTCACCAAAAAACCCGGTGGGTCAGTAAGTAGTGGGAATTTTTTGCAAGAATAATTTAGAGGGTGGGTGTGTACGTGTACCAGGTACCATTTCGAAAAAAATTCAGCATTCATATTTTAAATTTGTGGGCGAGTGTGAATAAAACTTAACGATCGATCGTTAATAACGAACGATTTTTTTAGACTGCAAAATCGTTATGAAAATAAGTTTTCTATTGTTACATCTTATTAGGAATTGTTAAAAATACATCAAAACGCATGTCGGGTCAGGTTAAACATTTCAAAATACTTTTAAACTGAGATTTTTTACTGTCTTAAAAATCGTTCGTTATTAACGATAGATCGTTAAGTTTATTCACAGTCGCCCAGCAGATTTAACTAAATATATGCATTGAATAGATTTTTTGGATAAGGCAATGCATGAATTGTATTAATGGGTTAAAAATCATATTTTGGATTAGTCTCTGAAGCTGTGTATGATGCCATTTGACATTTTGTACACCGTTTAGTGATTCAAAGTCACCAAAAAAATAAAATCTTGCTTATCATTCATCTATTTCGGGTTGTAATTTACAATTGTAGTTTTGTTGTCATCGTTTAAACCATCTTCAATCAAATTCTTCAGTAATTAACTAATCTATCAAGTCATAATACGACGTTTGAAATGGCTTATTTTTATACAATTTCCAACTAAAAAAATCTAAAAATGGTTTTGAAGATTAATTTTGAGACACCCTGTATATAAATCACCTTCAAATTACAAGACACCTAGTCATTCATACTTTCGTGCAAAATCTGATAAAGAAACTGCATTATTCATACATTATGAGATTGATACTGATCTATCTTACCTTTGCAGATCTATCAGGACCATTCCAGCAACCGAGTCCATGATCATACATTTGTGCTGAGTATAGATCGCCCGAGTGTCCGGCCCAGTGTCCCCAAGCTCTGAAATTTAAGAAGAAAATACTGAAAATTCTGAACAAATTAGAAAATAACTCATAAATTAAGTACCGTAAATTGCAGTAACTCTATTTTGACACAGAATTAATGCAGGGAAAAAACGTATACTTGAGCACTTACCTTCCAGGAAAGAAATTGCCAAATTGATGGTTGGCTGAAAAAACGTTATCGAGCAGGCAACCAGTCTAGGTCGTAAAACATTAGGTTCGAAATTCTAACATATTCCTAAGGTTCTAGGACAATTTGCCCCGGGACAATTTGCCCCTGGACAATTTTCCCCGGACAATTTCCCCCCAGGACAATTTGCCCCGAGACAATTTACCCCCGGACAATTTGCCCAAGGACAATTTGCCCCGAGACAATTTGCCCCCAGAAAAATATTTTTGCCAGAATAAAACAATTTAAGTTCATTGGCCGTTTTTGTGAATTGGACAGTAGTTTTTATTAAAAAAGACATGGTGTGTAGATAATTTATGTTTGATTATAGACATTATATGGTTATAATCATAAAGCAAAAATTTGAAAATACACAAGTATTTTTGATTTCAAAAAATTCTGGCAAAAATAGTCATCTGGGGGCAAATTGTCTCAGGGCAAATTGTCTCGGGGCATATTATCTCGGGGCAAATTGTCTCGGGGCAAATTGTCCGGGGGCAAATTGTCTCGGGGCAAATTTTCCTTGGGGCAAATTGTCCAGGGGCATAAAACCATATAAAAAACGATATTTGTAAAAAATGTACGTAGGTAAAACCATATGTGACGCGATATATCAAAACGAGATATTCTGAGATATTAGCAAAATAGTAAACAAAGTCAAAATTACCAATTTTAAATTCAAATTTTATATTGTCTTTTATGAAATTATTTACAACTACGGTTGATTATTTACTGATTTTCACTGAGTCAATTCAAGAGATAATAGACCGGAGTGAAGTTAGCGGCCAATTATTCTAGCGGCCAGTTTTTTTATCTTGCTCTTTTGTTTAACCAAAGATAATTATTCTGAGTTTTTTTACTAAAAAAGCTATATGATTATACCACACAAAAAACTCAGAATAATTATCTCAGGTTAAACAAAAGAGCAAGATAAAAAAAACTGGCCGCTGAA
>JAUCNG010387035.1:0-10956 GCA_032353305.1 Cephalothrix spiralis
TTTACTTGTACAGTCTTATTACTTATTAGCATATCCTCTTTATATAAAAGCAGAATGAATCACAAAATCTGTAAAAGAAAAGGTGCTAGTATGAATCACAGATTTTGAATGCATGTTAACAAAATAACCTCAAAATTATTTTTACATCCTCAATTATATCGAGTGCTAGGCCTAAATTAAAGAATCAAACGCTGAAAAGGCGTTACAATGCCGCGCTTCATCGCGCATATCTAGAATGTCAGCTCAAAGTATCTAAAAATAGACCATGATACCCATGACAACGATTCTCAAATTTGAGCATATATTTTAAAAACAATAAGAATGACATAATGGCTTACACACGTTACATTTGAATGATTACTTATTGAGAAATAAGTAGTGTTTTGTAAGAAGTTATTCGTTGCGTTTTATTTTGCCCTGGAACTTTTTGTCGTCCGATAAGATTTAACATGGGACTAAATAGGCGTAGACTAGTTACTAGGCTACGCCTAGTAACAAGGCTACGCCTAGTTGGCCAACCATAATAAAAATTGCGCTTTGTAGTGCTATGTACCGCCACCCCACCCGGGGACTTAGCGCTAAAGGAGTTCCGTGAATCGGGGCGATCCATCAATTTTCTAGCGCTACTAGTCCCATTTCCCGGCCCCCTCCCCCGGTGCATTTCAATGACAGGTGCATAAGTATTGAGATATTGATATTTTCCGGTTATGACGTCATAATATCACGTGACCAATTATTTACATAATGCCGTGTTATATGTTATATTCCACATTTACCAAATGCCATCGTCATAGTAGAAATCACAGTACAGTACACATGTACTTAATTTCTAGTTCACTCAATTTGTTTGCACAATTTAACTTCTAGTTGCTCTATGATCCCGACTTGTAGAATATGCAGCCGCCATTAATGCTCTTGCTTCAAAAATTGATCAAGTGAAAAATACCAGAAGATGACGTTTTATGAACTTTTGACTGATGTCATTGTCTCTAGTACCATATATATTACCTATGTACCAAATTACACCAAAATCTTGTGATCAGATACTGAGATATTAGCATTTTTAGATACATTTTTGACCGATCCCCCCTGGTACAGAATCCATATTATTCAATGAATCCATCAATTAAAGAATCCATGTTTCGTAGAAACCGATAAAAATGGGTAACTATTACATATATAGTAATGGGTAAGTATCACCCTAGCAATGAGTAATTATTACCTACTAAGCTATTCCCGCTACTCCCGTTTCGTTCGAGAAGTCAAAACGAATTGCCTATAAAAATGGGTAAAAATTACATTTTTTCATTTAGAGTGCACTAATCCAATATAGATCAATATAGGTTACCTACTTTTTATCAAAAATCATCCTTACGAAGACTGATCCAGGGGTCATGAAATCATATCCATACATAATAATTTCTCTTCCAGTAAAACCTTGTCTGAACAATAAATGTGGAAGTAATGTTGGTGTAAATTCAACGTGTACTGCTACTGTACCTTATGAGTACACATGCTCATGCCTGATTAGTTCACATTCTTTTTTCGTGACAGATTTAAAATGTGGTGAGTAATTGAAGACAACATTTTTTTTATTCTGCCAAAGTCAAACTCGTCGAAATAAATTCAATGTGTATTTATAAATGCTCTATTTACAATTATTGCCAGAAGATCTAAAACTTATTTAAATATGGTACTTGTTGATTTATCATAACTTAATGATGATCTGTTCTCCCATACATGATAATCTAATTGAAGTGAAACAGATTTTTTCAGATGAGTCAACAATTCATCCATACATTAAATAAAAGAGCGGATAAAAAACTCTAGAACACTAACCTAGTCTTATACCATTTGAAACTGAAAATATTTCTGATACAGTACCATTCCAAACTACACAGACAAAAGTTGAGTTGAGTTGTACAAAAATTTAGTAATAATAATAATTTATTTTGCATCACCCAACCGGGTGTACAGTAATAAAGAAAGTATAAAAATGTGTGAGCAGGTTTAGCGCAGTGCATAGGGCATTATTATGTGTACGGGAAGAAAAACCGAAAAGGCGTTTAATACCTTAATGAAACAAAATTGCGAATTTACTAATAATCGTCCGCTGGTTCGATAAATGCCATAGTTCACAACCATAACTATTACCTTACATGCATGCAGTTGATGTGTGCTTAAACCGGCTAATAATCGTATTACAAGTGGTAGCGAATGACGCCATGTATATAGGAAGGGTGACCAAGGTATTTAAATTCAAGGACCACTTTTAATGGTAAAAAATGCACTTTTGAAGAACAAAATATTGATGATATCGAATTTGGCTTCCCGCACAACATTTTCAATGGTGTTTCCCGCGTTCTGTAAAAGTTTCATTAATTTATTAATAGATTAACCTGTGTACATGTCTGGTCTGTCGATTCTTTGAGACAGGCGAGATAGGGACGTCACTATGGCCTTAGGATTAATATCTCGTACATAAAAAGTACGAAACGGACCTAATTTGGCTTCTGATAGTTGATTCCCCATAACATTAGCTACAATCTGTAAAAAATTGGAGGTTGATACCATAAAAGAACATAAAAAGAAAGTGTGTACTTTAGGGGTCAAACATAGTTCCTATGCTTAGTATAGGATTTAGACTGGTTCCCAGAAACAACCGTGTTTAAAATGTTATGCAATGTGCAGAACTTGCATTATCTTAGCATCTATACAACTTACAGAAACGGCCTATGTGTTTATTTTCCTTACAACATCCTTTTAGTGGAAATTAAGTGGTTGCGAAGTATAATTTTCTGTCCGTATTGCCCCCATCCCCCCCCCCCCACGGTCCAATTCACGATATTTCCCCATATGCCCTAACCCTAATTTTAAAAGTTTAACACTATTGACTTTGTCGAATGCTTTAGAAGCATCAAGTAAGCATCCATACACTGGAGCATCATATGAGAGGTATTAAGATATTGTATCTTTACCCATTAAGGTACAGGTATCATTGGAACAACGCTTTTTGAATGAAAACTTGTGATCACTTGACTTTAAATTCTCTCCATATCTAAATAATGAGCCAGTCAAAGACTTTACAAAATACAGACAAATACCTCAATAGTTATCAACAATGTTTCATGAACTAATGTTATCTAAGTTCTATATAAAACCTTTATCAAGGCAGAGTTGAAGTAGACACTTAAAAAAAATTTCTTCAAAAGAACTTAAAAATTTCATCCTGTAAATTCAGGCAAACTTGCTTAAATCGACCAAAACCGCGCCAAACCTTGCTTAAAATCGTATTAGGTGATGAGGTGGAACATATAAAGCATTTTAATCACTTTTTCAAAGTAGGTCATTTTCCGTCAAAAAGCCCAGGTGCAGGGCACTATAGGAAATATAACTCCAGGGCTCAAAGGGCTAAGAGACCATCACTTTTATTTGTCTTTATTAATTTAACGGCTCGCTCTATCTCGTTAAAACACTATATTAACACTATTATACACTATACAGTGATTCGAAATCATTCCCAAATTTATTTGCTATCTCTTAAAAAAATATTATTAGACCTTTTATTAGCGATTTTCAGTTTTTCATTTTTCATTTTACGTGACGAATCATTTGCAAGAGCATCAGCAATATTGCGTTTTTCAACTCGTTTGAATCTCTTATTAGATTGCGTATGGCATATTTGTGCTCTAGACCTGCGTCTTAAATCTGCAATCAAACCATTATGTGGTCTACCGTAGTTAATGTATATACTATGCCAAAATAGTGCTCTTTCTGTATGAGGTTCTACTAGAGTGTCCACCCAAATGTAGGAATACTTTTGTTATTTTTTCTTTGCATGTTGTATTTGAAAGACCTACACTAGCTTTCAGACAAGCATTTACTAAAAATTTGCATGATTTTAAACGATGTTAAACGATAAAGTTTTGTAAAATGTGTGATTTGTATTAATAAATTTAAAAAAAAATAGAATTTAAAAAAAAATCATTATTATGCACATTACTTTATTTCGCAATTAACTTTTATAGGTAATCCATGTTATGTAAACAAGTGTGGTTTTGGAAAATGTGTTGAATTGTCATCAACAGCTTACAGATGCAATTGCGATATGGGTTATGTTTACTCTAAAAAGGATAGTACTTGTGGTATGTATTATATTATTCGGATTATTCTCCAGTCAATTTTAAAATAGCTAGCTAAAAATCGCTTAAAGTGGTGCTAGCTGCTAGGCATCGCAGGCTGGGACACTTTATCGTCCCTATGATGCCCGTATAAGGGGGGGGGGTAGCCGTCGAATCATTCGCTTCTAAGAAATAATGGTCTGTCGACATGCTTAAACCGTCGATTTTAAGGCCAGAACTTGTTCGAGCTGTCGAATCTGTAAATTTTAAAAACGAGTATCCTGTCATCTGTCAAAAGTCAATTTTAAGAAATAGTATCCTGTCATTTGTCAACTTATTAAATGTATTGTCCTTAAATGGGATATTCACTTGTTACAAGAGTGTTCACTTTACAAAAATTATATAGGCCTGCTAGGGAAAGTGTTATTTGTTCTGCACTTTCTTACACAAAAAACATTTTCAAGTTATAGAGCCGAGCGAAGCGAGTAAAATTTCGAAATGCATGGGATAGAAACTCAATTCTAGGTTAGTTGACCCCGACCAATTTTTACAGCGATTTGGCATTTTTGTATCGTTGCAGGATAAATATTCATTTGTATTCCGTGTACGGAAAAATTGTTTTTTTTGTCTGCGCGCCTTCATATACAAATTACTCTTTATTGTGTTAACGAGCCGATCGAAAGCGAGGCGAGAATTATTTTTAATTTATGGGTCAGAGATACATTTTTTAAACACTTTGAGAAGTTTGTGGCACCAACGCCAGTATAGAAGATATGCATTTGGTTAGGTATTATTAGGAGTACCTAGGACATAACAACATCTAGGTATTATTTTGTTGCGCTCCCCTTACACATAAAAATCTTTATAATGTTATGAAGCCGAGCGAAGCGAGGAAATATTTAGATTTTTTTTCAATTAACCAAATTTTAAGGCACTTTTCGATCCACTTTGAGGAGATGGTTGGATCAACCACACTTTTTAGTGATAGGTGATAGGGCAGTTAATTATAGGCTTAGGCAAAAATCTGTTACTTATTGGCGCCTTTTTATACAAATAATTTTATTATGCTACCGAGCCGCCGAGCGTAAGCGAGGCGAGGAAAATTTTGAAATTTATGAGTTATAAAGGCAATTTTAAGGTACTCAGGTAGTATAGGACCACAGTTTTGAGAGATATGGCATTTATGTACATGTATAATCAGGATAATGGATATCTTTCTATACCGTTAACGGTACGAAAAAAAAATATTTTTGGCGCCTTGTTATATAAATAGTGTTTATGTAATGGAGCCGAGCAAAAGCGAGGCGGGAAAAAATTAAAATCTATCGATTAGAAACGCGATTTTAAAGCACTAAATTTAGAAGGATTAAGATCGATAAAGGATACATTTCAATACCAGATACGAGAAAAAACTGTTATTTTGTGCGTGCCTCAATGTTTGTTTTGGAATGTTTGGGGTGGAAATGCGATTTTACGGCACTTCGACAAGTTTTGGTCACCGACCCTAGCATAGATTGATTATAAGTATCAGGGATAAATTTCTACATGTATGAGGGTCCTGAAGATAAAAAAAAGGAAATAACTGACACCGGAGGCTAGAGCGAGCTTTAGCTCGCGGCAGGGAGTTTTCGGACGCCGGAGGCCATGAGCCAGGAGTGTTCGGCATTTTAGCGTGCAAAACAGTTTTTGTAGCCCAAATCACCGTACCTAATAGACTAAATACATTTATGCCTCATCAACAATACGATATCATTACCATGTTGCTCAAAGATCCTCAAAAGATCCTCAAAAGGATAATTAATACAAAATTATTGTCATTTACAGTATCACACAAATCAATATTGGACGATGCCTTCGAAGCCTTTAGGAATGGCGGAGCTATCATGAATTCTTTCATGGATTTTGTTTCCCATATATCAGACGAGCTGGAGCTGGTTTGTGAGAAAGGAAGAGGGTCAAGTCCAAATCCATATACCTCTGAATGCAACCTTCTTTTGATTTCCCAACAATTTCGTTTGATAAAGGCTTTTCCTAAACAGATTGTCCGTTGTGAACAGCGTGTCATTTCAACACAGGAATACAAAGAAATAGGTAAGAGCACAAGCGCCCAATTGGCTCAGTCGGTTGAGCAAGAGATGCATAAACTCATGGTCCTTGGAAGCTTTTGCCGACTGATCTATTATACAGGCCACCACCCAGTTCTCCAGACTTGGTTGCGTAAATGCAAAATAATGGCAATTGTGACGCGTTAAAATTCCCCAGCTTGGTGTATAATGTGTATAAGAACGCTTCATGCACAAAAAGGGGGGGGGGGGAGATGTCATGAGATGCGAAAGGGCTTCCAGCTTGAGAGCCGGGTGACGTATTGTCGGAAGTTCCGACCTGAACGCGTAATGTCAACTAAAAGAAGGAAAGCGCTATCGATTATGACATTAAATTTTAAGTTGGAAGAATTCTGCAGTATTTGTAAAATTAGCTTTTTAAGACTTGAACGTTAGTGGGCGTAACAAATTCAGGACCCTGCGTCCATGCAAAATAATTTCCAAATTTTTCTTTTTCACAGATTAAAGCAATTTTATAGTCAAATTTGTTTATTCAGTTTCACAAGCTACTTTAAAATATAATGAAAGGGATAAAATTTTTTACCAAATCAACATATATTGATGAAAATAATTGTTTTATTTCAAACATCAACATCAGCTCTCCTAACAAACACGTTGATTCAAAAAAGTTTAAATTGATTCCCAGAGATATGTCCAGAGATTGCGCAAGATCAGACGCGCTTATTCGGGTTTCCAATAACTGCGAAATATTATGCGCAATCACGAATCCTCGCATATTGGCCAGGGGTCTGTGCAAATGCCCGGATTCGGTTATTTGGTTTCCCAAAAACTCCCAAATTTTTCCAACCTTAAATTTTTCGTCAAATTTTTCCAACATCAAATTTGTCGAACAAATTTTTATCAACTACAACTAATTTATTATGGTTAGAGTCTCTTAATTAGTTATATGCAAAGATTATATTGATTTATTGAAAAGCATGCAAACATATTTTGTTTGTAGTAAAGGAGAGTAATTAGAAAATCCACTCATATTATCATAAAATCTCATTAATTGCTAGAAATCTCATAAAATATTGCTCAAAAATCTCCTAAAATTCCTAAAATCCTAAAATTGAGATAGCAAAAAGGACTGTGAGGCCTGCTATTGCTTTCCTAATTAATTTGCAGATATTTTATTGCGCGTGTTGCCATATTGGAAAGTTCAAAAAACTTACGCGCTAGCGCCGCCTACTAGCCGCACTAGCGGGCGCACCGGTCGCCTATTTACGTACGACCTAGCAAGCCTTCCGCGCTAGTCACGATATGCCAGTGAGTCGAAAAGGTGTACGGGAAAAACTGTGCGCGCCTTCTTATACAAATTTCCATCATGTATAAATTGAGCCGAGCGTAGCAAGGCGAGGAAAATTTTGAAATGTATGGCTTCGAGAGCCAATTTTAAAGCACTTTGAGAATTTTATGACACCTGCGCTAGTACAGAATGCTATAGGTATCATTAATGATCAGGGGTAAATTCTTATTGTATACTGTTATGAGAATATTATAACATATTATTTGAATGCCTTCTGACGCAAATAAACTATATTATGTAATCGAGCCGAGCGAAGCGATGTGATGAAATTTTTGAAATGTATGGGTTACAATTCATTTTAGGGCACTTGGAGGCTAACCACCATTAGGAATGATAGGGGCTAGGGCCTTTATGTATTGTCCTGATAAAGTTTGCTCCAATTTAGAACACGCCGCGAGCCAGCATCAATTTACGCCATCTTTACGCGGCACGCCGCGCCAAAATTATCTTTTTACGCGCGATATATCCGGCGTACGGTACAGTACATCTTTTAATAGTGAAAAGGTTTAACAACGATTCAAATAACTGTGAGTCCATTTGAGAGTCACATAGGGTAAAAATACCCCCCCCCCCCAAGATACCCATGAAATGACGTCATTGCCGGTTACATATTTTTATAGTGACTATTCATGCTAAATCGATGAGGTATTATTATAGAGCCTACAATGTATGCCATACGCTAAAAAGACAATTAAATTTTCAAAATTTAGGTCATGTTACCTGATGACGTCATAATCGGAATTGCTCAATATCTTAAGACATGCTTGTATAATAAGTCGAAATAACGACGAAAGTCCATGAATTTAGTCCTAGAAAAAAAATATAAAAGATAATCGATTAATCGAATAATTTCAAATATAAATAAAAAATCGATTTCAGGTATGACCTCTTACCTTTATAAGATGAAGGAAGATCTTCAAGAGAAAGCGAACCTAATTGATTTAAAACGAGATATCGAGAAAGTTATAGTTAGTCAAAATGCCGTCGGAGCTTACTTCAAAGAACTTACGGAATATGATATGAGGATCGGTGCTGCTGATATGGGTTTTATCAATGGTGAACTTGACCGTCTCAAAAAAGGATCAAGTGCCCTTTTCCAGAAATTAAAGCCTACCTTGAAGAGTATATTAGACTTAGCCATGAAGCTGTTGGCTGGTGAAGCAGCCGAGCGGGTCGTTGACTTAACAACGACAATTGCTGGGTGTTTTAACCCACTTGCTGTCTTATTTGGGGGTTGCACAGCTGGTGATATTAAGGATGCCGTGGAAGCCTTGGCAGATGCGACCAAACGGATTGCGAAGGCCGGTCGACTTGGCACTATGTTGACAGACCTGTTTAAACAAGCTCAGGTTATATTTTCCGGGTTTGTTGAGAATGAAAAACAGTATTCAGAAATGGGTGATCTCCTTCAAGTACTGCAAACCGCTAAAACACAAAATGATATTAAAAAACTGGCTAATAAGTTTTTGGACTTGTACAATAGTTATACACCAGCAGTTAACACACAGGATTTGACTTATGTTTTGACCTTATTGGAAGCAATTGGCGACAAGGGATGTGAAGCGAAAGATAGTGCTGGTGGTACTGGAGTTAATATAGCACAAACTGTTCTAAATGCAGTCGGCGATGCTTGTGATGATCTCCCAGCACTAATGGCCCAGTTTGCCTCGTACCAAGAAGATTTGTTTGATTTCCAGTTCGATCTAGTTGACGCATTTGCCGGACTCGTCCGCAGTACCGTTGCCAAAACCTTTGCTGATGATATAAATAGTGGAACTATTGGTTCTCAGAATCTAATTGTCGGACTTGGTTTTGATATGGTACGTATGCAGAAAATTGGTCATGTATATTGCAATTTCCTTGAATACCGATTTGCAGGACATCGGCCAGAAATATGTCAAAGAGATTTCTTCACTGATGACATTATCAATAAACTAACATCTATCAATGTCAGAAATTACGACTATACTGAGTCCTACGTCGCATTATTACCTACCAAAAAAGACCAAAATGAAACTACATATTTAGATGTTGACAGTCTTCTTAAAGGAAATGAAGTTATCGTTAAACTGCCCACAAACGATACTGACTGGTTAATCAAAAACTACTGGATATTAAAAAAAGAAGAGGCAATGCATGCTAAGTATATCCTAGGTTTAGAAATAGTCATCCCTACTTTGAATGACCCGGCATGTCAATACATAACTGAGATTAAGGCAGAAAGCTTTCAAAACAATAAGATATACAATGCTGAAAATGTTGCCAGCTACCTTCTTCCTAAGTATAAAATTCTTTTCCGTTATTCGACTTCCAAGTCATTCTTCTGTTTGGGAGTTGCGAGAACATTAAACATTAATGGAGGAATGGATTGCGTTAATAGTGATGGTCTGCTACCAACAAAGCTTGATGAGCAACAGACAGCGGCCCCTTCCATGTATACGCCATTTAAAGTATCACTCGAGCGCTTCAGTTTAAATTCTTCATGTAAAGTCCAAGCTGATAATCTTATAAATGGCACAGATTATATACGAGTCCATATCAAAACCGGAGTAATCAGAACCTCAGGTATGTAATAATGGTGTCCCATTTCGAGAGGAAGCACCGTACACTCTTCTATCGGGTTGGCTTGGTATTAGCTATTATGTAAATATTTATTTGATTTTTATGTAGTAAAATAAAAAAATAAAGGTTCAATTCAATTCATATATTCTAAATCAATTTCAAAAAAGATATTTGTATGAATGCATATATGCATTCATACAAATATCTTTTTTTAAATTATTGTTTTTTATTTTCTCCGGTTTTCATAACTGTTTTCCAGAATAATAATCTATAGGGCCCTTTTCGAGATCTGCGCAAAAATAACAGCTGATTGGTAGATTAGAGCCATATTTGTATATGTTAGTCATACATTTATGTAGCCTAAAATCAACTGTTATCGTCAACAAATGTAAATAAAATATAAAATTTATTATTTTCGACTGTCAATATCTTAGTAACAGAATGAATTAAATCATATGCACATATTTTTTACAGGTAAACTACCTGCAATCTACCATAGTACCGCAAGTGGTAAGTAATGCATTATTTGCATGGCATGGACTCTTTGTTTTGGTTTGTTCTAATTATGCACTAGTTCATGGCATGGACCGCAAAGGGAAATCCAAGATCAGTGCCTTTAGAAGAATTCAAAAATGTTAAAATCCAAGGTCACAGTTGAGGTCAAGGTCCAAGTATTTTTCAAACAAAAAGTTTAAAAAATAGCCCTTCCTTAAGGCCCTGTCACACTACGACTTATTAGAGAAACTTACATGCCTAACGTATGGCAAATTATAAAAAAGCCGAGATGCGTTCAAAAAAGCGTCAAAAATGCTGCAACATGAATTAATATGACGTATCTGCATAACGTTTTGAACGTTTTGAG
>JAUCNG010387146.1:0-10954 GCA_032353305.1 Cephalothrix spiralis
CGTTTTCACGACGATAAAAAATGAAAATCTCGTTGCACGTAGTGCAAATTTAGCCCTTTTAACCCGTTACCCCCTCTATAAACAATGAAATTTTCGTGAGTCGATGATGAATGTGTCACTATTACCTTCATACCTTGTTCCTATACAGGATTACAGGGTGTCCCAATATTATGGAACACAGCCAGATGACGTCATAATGCTTGAATTGACCATATCGCTGCTTGTGATCTCTAGATATATAGATCATGGTCTTGTCTTTTATATAAAACACATTTGGTACAAATCTGTCTAAAAACAACCGAGCTACATAAATTTCTCCGAAAGACCGAAAAAATAAATTTCCCGAAATGAACGTCTTTTCTCGAAATCGTGATTTTTTAATTTTTCTAAATTTCTAATATAATTTACTATTTACAAAAAAAAGTTATTAAATTTTAAACTTCCCTGGGAATATTCCAGATTAATATAAGAGTGATTGAAAATAGCATTGTCTCGATTTAGTATGGGATTTAGGGTTGGGAAAATGATACCAGAGGTTCTTCGTAGCTCCCTTAGTTAATAACCAATCTGCACCAAATATATTTTATTCGGGAGAGAAGACAATGTTCTCAAATAGTGTGTTATCAAGATATTCATATGACGTCATCTGGCTGTTGTCCATAATATTGGGACACACTGTATAAACAATACTAACTCAAAAATTTTATGCAATGTTTATATCTCTAAAACCCAATGAAAGTCTGAAAATAGGGGGATTTTTCTATTGAAAATTTGATTTATTCGATTTTGAAAAAACAATACTTAGACTTATAAAAACATAAACACTACCTCACAAATTAAAAATAAATAAACATACATACCAAAACTCTTCACTTTAGCTAAGAGACAATATCTTCACATACATGTAGAGACACTGAAAAAAGATTCAAGACTTTCCCTCTGCTTTAACAAGGGCTTGGGACCTTCTAACTCTTGAAGTTAGGCAGCATTAAAAGTTGTTGTGAGAGATTCAGCTAGTAATTGAAACAAAGTATAGTTTCAAGTACTACCCAGCGCTACGACTTGGACGTACTCTCAAATGTAGATATATATTGAACACACAAATCTGTTCTTGAACTTATTGTTCATTCAATATATAGCTAACAGCGCCGGAGAAGCCCTTGACCTGTTTACTAAAATTATGAAAAACAAACTTAAAATTTGTTTTTATATCAAAAACAGTAAGGTGACTAATGACTATCATCATGTTGCCTGGCAATAAATGTACAGTCTTGAAAAAACTGGTACCGGGTAAATGTCAAAATAGCGACGCTTAGGGCGATCTTAGCGCTAGAAATCTTAATTTTTTCTCTGTTTTTCTCTTTCATCTGTTCCATTTATAAGCGGATTTTTCTATAAATCTATTAAATCCCCGCCCCTATGGGCGATCCATGGGTCATCCATAGCGACAGCTAGCGATCGATAAAGTGTCCCCGCCTGTGAAGCCCAGCACCGCTTTCAGCTATCCTAGCGCTAGCGCCCCGGTTATTCCCGGCACCTCCCCCCGGTGCATTTCATTGATTGTTGCATAAGGGCTCCGTTACACTACCCGATTTTTAGCTGCCGACCTCGTCCCAAATTAACAAAATTTGATCAAATCCTATGATGCGTGACTGAAAATTCAAAATTGTATTGTTGTCGTGATTAAATTAATACAATTTTAATTTTCATTCACGCATCACAGGATTTGATCAAGTTAAATCGGAACGAGGTCGGCAGCTTAAAATCGGTCATGCTATTTTTATACTATATACAGACCATATAATAAAGTATTGAATTAGTACTATTTGAATTTGATCATTATTTATTCCAAATTTCTATCATAATATATTAGGGCAAATTTGTTGTCAGGCAATATTTTGGTGATAGTTATCTTACTGTTTTAGGTAAGAAAAATATAAAATATATAGTTTACATGTAAATTCAAATGAACATCAATCTAATACATTGTAATTATTATCAGGAAAGGGGCTTCTCGTTAAATTCAAAAACAGATAATGTGCTTTAGGAAAATAATATATTTTTCATAAATTTAATCTGATTATTAGCATTTTCTTTTTCTTCTTGGTTATAAACACCTTAAAGCTGGCTTTCGATACACTAAAATAGAAGACGAAAATCGACTGGGTCAATTTTGAGATCTGCACATGCGCAGTACTGCTTTTGAGCTACCAATAGGCGAATCTAAAAAAACTATTTAAATGTATTATACGAATTTTGAACTCTAATATCTGGCAAGAGTTTTTTGGACTATGTAATTGTACTACCCGCAGACAAGCGGCTAGTGTGCGGTTGGCTTAATTCATTGTTTTTTTGGAAATCTCTTACGTATTAGCGTGAACGACCTTAACTTGTGGAAGTCTAAATGTATTTTATTTGTTGCACTTTAAATTCAATATTTTATTATTTTTCTTACAGTTTCCGTAAGCAGTGTTACGAGTGAGTACGATACTGAGACCTCTCGTGGTCGTCGTAGAAAAGAAGAACCAGATCATGGACCCATACTATTGGGTATACTCATTATGCAAGATGTGATGTTAGGTGTTATTATTGCTCTGTTACCAACCCTCTCTGGAACGAGTGAGGTACCCGAGGGACAATCAAAGCAAGAGTTTTATGCGACAATATTTTTCAAACTTTTAGGATGTGAGTAATTCTAAATATTTATTCATATGCCCCTTATTCAAGAACCTTTGATCGCATCGACGGGCGGCCGGGTCCTTCCCGACCCAACCCAGTCCTGACCCCGAATCCAAAAGGGGTCCTAACCGCGGACCCCGTATAATGAAAACCTGAATTTTACCATTCGGACCGTGTCATGACTGTTAAGACTCGGACCATGGACCTAACCCAAAGTTCTGTGGGACCCGACCCCGACAATTGCTTGGTCCCGACCCCGGATCCCGATGCTTGATCCCGAGACCTACCCCGTTCTTGGCCAACCCTAAATAAATCTTTAAAAATGCGCGGTTATTGACACAATTTTCAAATGTGAAATATTTGAGTACAGATAACTCTAATTATAAATGTAGTAGAGCCCAACTCGTAATCTGGAGAAAACGAGTTCGATACCAGGACGTAGGCAAAACTGATATTTGGTGCTCATAAGTTATTTACCGCACTCGGAATGGCGCGTATTCGAAGCTTACTAAAGATCACTATACCATCCGAATACTGCTCGGTCAGCTATACTTGAAGCTGGACGCTGTCTCTTTCTTCGGGATTAACCCGACTTTAATCAGTTTATAAAAAGTAGAGTTCGGAGCATATTGGCAAATTATGCTCGAGCAAGTGGACCACCTGTGTCAATTTCGAGAAGTCCATCTGACGCCCGTCCTATCAATGAAGTGAAAGGTTCCTCTAGTCTATCAGTACTGGAGTGAGGACATCCTCATACGCTCGGTCTATATTTTCATAGCTTAGGCTATATAAGCAAACAAAAACCCTGGGGACAAGGATGAAGTGAAGTTCATTGACGATTTTAATGTGCTTACAACATGTTATATTTCATGCTAGTCACGAGCATTGTGTTGTTTGAAGATAATTTTGATAACCGTTTTATCTTCTAAATTTTCAGCTTTTTCTGGTATATTAATAATCACATTCCTGCTAGCAAGATTTGCTATTGGTCCATTTTTTGCTTATTTATTCCGAAAAAAGAACAAAGAACAAACCGTCTTGGGGACAATGGTGCTCGCCTTTATATTGTTGCTGGTAAGTTGACACAGTGGGTAATAAACAAATTTGTTCCTCTTTCATTAGTTTAGCATTTATGTCTTATAGCAAGAGGGCATTTTGCTTTTAGGCTTTTGATTATTTTTAATTTTAATAAATGAACAATTTGTGAAAAATATTAGTAAAGGGATATGTGGTCTACATTGAAGAGACTCGAGAACATGAGGTAAAATGGGCGGGAACACGAACATTTAGAAAAAAGGTGTGGGAACACGGGAACATAGAATTACCGATTTCGGGAACAGGAAACATCATATTTAAAAGGAAAAAACGAAGAAAAGCCCAATCATTTCGTAAATAACGGTCCCTGACACCCAAATGTGGCTTGAAAGTGAATTTGGAGTTATCTAATATGACGCTTGTGAGAAATTATAGGAAAAGTTTTTATAGAACACATCGCGTCGTAAGCTCATTTATGACTTGACAATTTCTGATATGACGTTTGTGAGAAATTATAGGGAAATGTTTTCCTGTATAATTCTCAAACATGCGTCATATTAGACATTTTCAAGTCACAAATGGGCCTACGATGTGTTCTATCGCTTCCAATTCACTTTCAAGCGACATTTGAGTGTCAAGAGACCATTATTTACGAATTCGGGAACATTTTTGTAAAAATGACGGGAGCATACATGTATGTCACAAAAATAAGGGAACATGGGACCCCCCCCCCTTACGTAGTCTCATTGAAACAAAATTGTCAAAATTGTGCGTAAAACATTTGCAAAAAGTGACAAATCATTGACATAATTTGCAAAGCGGAAATATTATTGCGTAAATGGGATGGATTAAAAAATGGCTTTCCGCAAAACCTAGCATAAGATTTTGGCGTGTCTTGGTTTTTTCGACGTAGACGTATACACAATTGGACGGAAAAATTGGTGAGGGCAAAATTGGTACGTTTTTTGCCCCCTACCCCACACAGGGTCAGGGGGCGGGACAAAAATCTAAACCCCCGAGTGATCAGCATTTTCCAAGACCTATATAGTTTGTGGGGGTCAACTACCCGCCAATATGCAAAACCGTTGGGGGGGGGGTGAAAATGGCCAATTTTCCGTCCAATTGTGATACATTTTTTTAAATGGCATAGTTAATTTTTGAAACAAGTTTTTTCTCTCTTTGTTTTCTAGGCAACAGATTTTCTGGAAATTTCCATGGAGCTTGGTTGTTTCTTAGCTGGTGTAATTATCAGCGCACAAGGCCACTCTGTCGCAACTCGAGTTGAAAAACTGATGGAATCAGTCAAAGATTTTACAGGGTGTCTCTTCTTTGCTGCAATAGGTAAGCCATCTTGTCCCCAAGGGCAGTTTCGATTTATCCTAATCTCACATAATTTAGAAGGCCGATCTCAAAATTAAGGACACTGCGTAGGAGTATGTAGGTAAGCTTTAAAGCCCACCACACACCATACGCGTGGGTAAATGTACACATGTGGTCATGCCTCATTATACGCACACCATGCGCGTGTACGCAAGATCGCATGCAAAATACTACTATCATAAAAAGAGGGGGAATTGCAATGTATTTAACATCTGTGGTCTTTTTCACATCGTCTATAATCTATAGCCTGTGATTTTTATTGGAATCATCCAATCAAATCAATCTTTAAAATATACGGTGCCATGAATTATGCATGAAAGTTATATTATATGAGTTTTTACGGATTTCTTCATATGGGTTTCATGCATATTTATGAGACAAATACGTCACGCGAAAGTAACAAGACAAGCGTGTTCATCCGCGACATTGACAAGCCTAAGGTGCTCTGGCTAATGGTCATTCGTTCACTAGAGTGTCTAAAATGTATCGCCCAAATTTGACGACATATAAGTGTGTAATTCTGGAGCACATTTATGGACCAAATTCATAAGTCTACGACGTCATTTGAAGCATTTTTTTGTCTGTTGGGCTTTCGTTTAGTCGAAAAAGACTGTTTGCGACGCCTATTGTCAATTTTGAGAACCCTCTAAAACTGTACACAAGTACTGACTTAAATGATTTGAAAATGTTTAAAAATGCCATAAAAGATGTTAAATACAAGGTGTATTACAGACCTTTGTCACCGTGTATAAGATATACACTTGTGGGCGCAAGCGACCTCGGGTCATTTAGGGCAGGAACACGCCCAAAACTCGTGTATATCTTATACCCGGTGACAATTGTATGTTATATAACTTATATGCTTCACCCTGATTTGTTATTCTGCTTTATTTTCTGCGACTAAATCTCGGGTTGAACCGCACAGGAAAAGTCAACCGCATAATTATACGGAGCAAAATCAAAACTAGTTTTGCTGCGTTGTTCTGGCACAGACTGGAAGTAGGCAATCATAATTTACATCAAGCGATTGTTTTTGCCATCGCACACTAGGAACTACTTAACGTATTATGCTTGGGTGCGTACAAGCGCCGGTATAATGTGCAGTGGGCTTATTGCTATACAGTTCAATTTTTTTAAAGCAATTTCAAACAACTACCAAGTAAAAGATTTATCTACGAATATAAACAATTCAATCTATTGATATAGCAGCCTAACTCTGCTCATTGCAAAGCCTACATACGCTGTCTCTTAAGGGCTACTAAGACTGCAACAGTGCAATAATGCACAAAGGCTGATATTTTTAGAATTGAAAGGCGAATTCATACTGATAATGATACCGCTTGATCGAATGAAAATCATGTCATTGCAGGTTTTCGAGATATGCGCATGCGCAGTCGGGTTTAAGGGTTGCTCATGTGCAAATCGAAAAAATAGCAGCGGATTCCGGTTAATACGTGGTATTTTTTTATCTATCAACAATAGACTTATATGGTCTAAAACAAGTCGTTATCGAGTTTTTAAAGAGTCAAAATTGTCAAATTTTACGGTAAAATTGGGGACTTTTAATAACTCGGTAACGGCTGATTTTACGTCATATAATTGTATAACAGACAGATAGAAACATGTCCCTATTCTTCCGGAATCCATTGTAAATTTTTTTTCGATTTGCGCATGCGCAACCCTAACTCGACTGCGCATTCTCGAAAACCTGCAATGACAGGATCTTTATTCAAGTGGTATCATTATCAGTAAACATTTGCCTTTCAATTCGGAAAATATCAGCCTTTTTGCATTTTTGCAGTCTTGGTAGCTCTTAAGGGACAGTGTGTACAATGTATGTATACAAATAAATAAATATATAGAGATCATAAAAAATTACACATAAACACCAATGCACCCCTCCACATAATTTGTACTACTGTAATTCAGTCAGGCCTCCCACTGGTCCTACTTTTTCTACTTTTCCTACTTTTTGAAATTTCTCCTACTTTTCCTTGGAATTCCTACTTTTTTCAAAAAGTGGATTAATTTAATTCAAAAATGTATTTCAAAGTGAGGACAATTGAATAAACAGCCATTGAATGAACAGATTGCATTAGTTTTGACCAATAAGCCTCGTTGGTATCCCAGTATTGATTCAAAATTCATAAATGACATTGAAGGCTAATAATATTTATAGATATACACACACACATGTACAAAATGTATGTTGATTTATGTAATTTTTTTCTCAAGTCGGCTACTTAGTAAAAATCTTTTGTTAATTGATCTTTACTATCTAAATGTATTTATTTATAAAGTATTAATATACTATAAACGTTGATTGAAAGAGCATTAATTTATTTTCTGAGAGTGTCAAAAAGAGGGGTCTATAATGACTTCTAAGAAGTCGAAATCTAAAAAAGTCGCTTCCGGCGGCCGGGGGGGGGGGGGCCCCCCGGCCCCCCCGGTGAGTTATTTAATTCCTACTTTTTTTTCCTACTTTTTCGGAGGACCAGAGTAGGAGGCCTGTCCAGTGGATCTATGTCATTATCCCATTTTTGCACCAGTCGCTTTAAACTTTTCCCCCCTCTATGTCTATTAATAAATAAATTTTCCCGGCTGTATTTCCATACTATTGATATTTTCATCCCATCCCCTCATTTATGCGATCCCTATCAATATCATATGGCAATGAAATATCAAATATAAAACTACCAATATCCATGTGTTTTTTTTACATTGATATAATATAGGCTTTCATAAAAGACTATAATTGAAGCAACTAAAAATGTAATACGAATAATGCGAAATAACGTCAGTAACACAACATTACTACTTGAATCAAAGGTAATGTTTTCAATGGAGATATGTAGTAGGCCCATTTGGGTTGCGCATCTACCCCAAATTAAAAATTAGACCCCTCTCTATATTTATATAGAGTCCTTATTCTTCATTATTATTTCCTAGCGACAAATAATCGAACTACTCTCATGTTGACTTCCGCCTGTGCAACTCATAGTTCAGCTCTTCAATCATAGTTTCTGAATATAAATCATATCAACTCGAATGTATTAATGTAGCCTACTAACCGCTACGCAATCGATAATGTGCATATCTGATAAATGTCCAACAGCGAGGGCATATGGATGACAATACGGGTTATACTCTAACACATCAAAATTCAATGTGCGCATTTTTATCAAAACAGTCCTATCACTGGCCTTATAATGATCATTCAAACTTAAAGCTTTAACATTGCACATATCACCTGTACTAGTTTGAAATGCATCTTTAAGTTCAGTTATACGCCTATCATGGAAAGCATATACATTTGTTTCTAAATTCTCTAGGCGGCTAATTGTTTTACTTTCGTCGTTGCATTTATAACAGCCAGAATCTGTTACGAAATATGATCCATGTTTATATTTTAAACCGAAAAATGGTGAGCCAAATTCTGATTCGGTTGAGTACTCTGTCAAAGCTGGTTCCTCACCACTTTTCATCATTTTAGTTAATGACCACGTATTTAGTTTTGAGGATTTGTTAAAAACTTTGATGCTATAAGACATTTGATTTAATATAAGAATTACATCTTTACTAATTGCTTCTGTAAAAGTGTAGTACGGCTCCCAATTCAAATCTGCATCTACTTTATATGCTTTTCGTAGAACCTTTGGGTCCGATTCATCTCCAATCATAATGATAAAATCCCTAGCCAATCCTGCGACTTCAAACCTTTCAATTTTCCCGAGCCCTTCCATTTTTTTCGAAGTCAATGGAGTGAGATCATTATTAATATCCATTTTAGTCAAGATCAAATGATCTATTTCATTTCTAACAATGAATATGAAGGTAAAGACACACACTATTTTACTATCCCACTTGCTTAATATTTTTTCTTTTTCGATTTCATCTTTCACTAATTGCCATTTGGCATAACCGATTGTAGTTTCGGTTATCCTGGTCCAGCTATCTTTTGTTTCATTTAAAACATCAAATGTAAGGTAATCTTTGTCCCTAGCTTGAGCTAGAGCCAAAATAAAATTGGGACAAATTTTAGTTCTGAAAGCAAAACTGGAGGACGACTCCGACTGGAATATTCCGCTTTTTGCCTTTCCCTCTGTGTCACTTTTCGAAAAGTCTTTTAATGATGAAATGGATATAGAATACTCAGTATCACTTTCAAGTTGATCAATTTTCCATAACATACATTTAACTCCTTTCTTTACCAAAACGTTTCTCTCCCCTGTAGGATTACCGTATGATGAATATAAGCATATTAGACTCGTGATCTCTCCACAGTCTGTAATATCGCACTTCAAAATAGCACTTGTATTGCTTGTATAAATGATATTAACTTTTGGTTCAAGAGGTTTCATCACATACGTAAAGCATCTTTTTGTAAGAATCATGGTGCTATCTTCAGCATTATTGATGTCTATATAATCTTGAAGTGTTATTTCGTATAAACGACCGGGCATCATTTTGCTTATATATGCTTCCTCTTTCAATTTATCTGAATGCTGTTGCTTCTTTATTGGTAAATTATCATTTGGAACTATGGTAATTGTTGTTCCATCGGTATTCGAATCACGCATCCAAGAAATGTATAAGCATGGAACAGGAAGATTCCTATCACTTGAATAAGGAAGCTCCTTTTTTTCTACATGTTGGAATATATCCAATTCTTTCACTATGAGTTCTATTTTCTCGCATAATAACGGATTTTGTCTCTGGTACATGCCGTAGAGGAATTCATAATCACGTGAACCATTTCTTTGCTTTTTTATTGCGGATTTTGTTTTGCATCCTAGCATGATTATCATGCTCATGCATGTCCACGCAGTGAAAAACCAATACATCAATGTTGTAACAAAAAATGCGCATTGAATCCTTCTTAAGGCATTGATATCTTTATTTGTACAATTGAATGTTATCCCATGCATATTACAAAGATGTTTATATTCAATTAAATATGCACCATAAAACACAGGGAAATTGTAGATAATCACTAAAATTGGGTAAAAACCCTGAAAAAATAATTTAATGATAAATGTGCATTTAATCCATCTACTTTTTGATAAACATTTTTTAATTCTCATAAGTTCATGCGTTGCAAAATTGAATTTTTTGTAATAATCATCATCACCATGTTCCTCTACTATTGTTATCATGCTAATATCGTGAAAGGGTTTAACACCAGCAAGAAAACTAGTAATTTGTCGTTTTACTGGAGGAAATAGAGCCCAGAATTCTTGAATTATCATAATAAGTGCTATATGAAATACAAGAGTCCATACAAAATTCAAAATCAGCGATTCTGGTAAATGTATAAAAAAGTGCCTGTCCTTCGTAATACCCTGCGTTGAACATTCGAGATTTATGTATTCATGTTCTGGAGCGTTGTATCTATATTGTCCTGATATGTTTTTGAAATTAACACAAGCGCCATTATCAACTTTCAAACATGGTACACAAAGAACCCCAGCGGAAATTAAATGATATGTAACCGCAGTTGTTGCGATAAGGACTAACAAACCGCTTAAAAGTCTAGATATCACTTCGGATGATGGAAGTATTCCAGAAGTTAGCTGTTTAGATGAACTTATACTTGTTTGTAAGCTTTCATAGCCAGATTGGATCATGTTGCCTAAAAGTTAAAAAAAATACTGACTTGATAAATATGACGTCTTGACAAATTATAGATATACTAGATTATCTTTATACAACAGAACGCATTTTAGTAAACATGCAGTTAATAAATAAATTTACCACACATCTATTAGTCCCACTGGGGGTACGCAGTATCCCATGACTCAAGCTATGTTTACTATCGGATATTTTGAAACATCCACTTGACCTGGCTCGATGAGATAAT
>JAUCNG010387257.1:0-10953 GCA_032353305.1 Cephalothrix spiralis
AAAAAAAATGAGAGAAGTTTCATAATAAAAAGAAATGCAAATATCCTAATTATATACATGTTGTTACAATGTCACATAGGACCCACCTCGGGTGTCGGAATCAGTACCAGGTCCAGATTGGGACAATCGGCGTCTGGTTTAAATGACCTTTTTCACCTGGATAATCCGAACCAGGCCATTCCCTATGCTCCGTGCTCAATTGTGATCCATGTCCTAAGTCCCCAACAGTCCAATTGAGTTGAGATGATGAATTCTAAATAACGAAGAAGGCGATCATGAAGAAAATATCAAATATTTCTTTAAGTTATTAGAAACCATAATTGTAATCATTATAGGTGAGGATAGATCGCAAAAAATGATTTTCATACAATTATTCTTTCCGTGACTTCGTTAGCTACGTGACTTTTACAATAGAAACTCTGAATGCCAAGAAAAGATATATAGCATCAATAATGTTTATTGTCTGGTAGAGTTTAACGTCTTGTGTTCTTGCCAAAAAAGTTGTATTTAATAGTTTTCGCTAAAATTCTTGAATCGCAACTCTTCCATTGAGGGCACAAACTTTTAATGGATTTTTCAGAATGGGTTTTATCAATGTCTTATGAACTTATGTCCTTCAAGTAGATATGGCCAATACTGACGTGAGAGTTGTAATATGGTCTAAGAATATCTCGGCTCCATGCTGCGGTAATTACAATTAGTCACTATTCCGGAAGGGCAAAAAATTGGACCTTGGATTAAAAACGCTAGGTTAGGCGCCCAACCTCTTTATGATATGATATGACTACATTAGCATAATGATCACTCTAGAAAATAATTTTGGCCAACAAAAGGGTTCTTTGGCGGCTATTTTGGAAAAAAATCAATTTTTTTAAACCATTGCCGCTAATTTTAGAGGTAAAGATGTATGTACGTTTAAGGGGATATTTAGACGTTACCTATCGAACTTAGACGGGTGATTCTTTTGTTTCGTTGACCATGCAGTCTAAATCACATAAGACTGTGATTGTTGTGGATTAAGTTCGATATGTCGCGTCTAATTAAGTTAGACACTATTAACTTAATATCTAAATTAAATATAACTGAAATCTTTTGTTAAGTCTTTGTAAATGATACAAAATTAATGATTCTAAACTAAATTATATTATGTACATAGACTTAACAAAAGACTACAAGTTCATAGTATCTAACCTATACTTAAAACTGCATGTATAAGGACTTCCATATTCATTTGCTGTAGCGGTATAGCTTCTAATAGGGAGGTTAATAATTTTTCCAAAATGACCCTTACAGAAAGCCAAATAGTAGTATTCACTCTTGACTTGGCAATAATATTTGTTTCGCTATTTTGTAAAATGAAGACGAAATAGAAATAAAAACACTGACTCAGATTTGAGAAACAACGTTTAATATTCCGGCTTTACTTTGCCTTATCAGTCTAAATGAAGAAATACGTTACAACATTAAGTATAAACACGAGTCACAAGTAAACTGACCTATAAAAACGAGAGAGAAAAAAAATCCGAAAATATTATACAAAATCATAAATCAAAAATGTGGTTGGGTACCTCCTTTATGGCACTCGGCGTTAAAATTATTTTCAAATTTCGGTATTCAATGAAAGCAAAGAAAATTTAATTAAAAATGGGATAGGTGTAAAATATCAATATTTTCTTTCAAGTGTTTAGGCCTACGCACCTTCAGAAATTTAGAGATGACCAGTGCACAGGAAAGAGGTGTCGGACGGACGGACCCTCCGCGAGCACCAGGTTTGAATTTTAAATTCCTGGAAATTAGTCTACGATTTAAAATTCAAGTACAAAATGTAGAAATACATGTACATGTACACTTATTGCAAGCCAAGTCGTCGGTTGTCTCTATCCATTTTGCCGGGTTCATTGGCTCAAATGTCCTTCTGATCAAAAATCCGATCGCATTCTGGCAAACTGAAGTCATATATGACGTCACTGGGAAATTCCCACTGTTAACCGTTTTTGGATTTTTCTTGCTTTGATCGCTTCAGCTAATCCCGTATTTTCCGAATATTGCCGGAATCGTCGTTCCTATTTAAACGGAAATTGCCGAAGACGCGCCGTTTAAGATAGGTAGTGGGCAAAACAGGGGTTTAGAAAATCAACGATTCGGATTATAAATAAGTGTCGGATTCGAATGCCGTTTTTTACATCTGAGAGAGAAAATGTCTCTACAGGATAGAAGTTAATGCTTACCATTTCGTCATCTAGAACTATTTTGCTTTTTTGTTTGAAAATCTTCAAAAAATGGCGCAAAAATCGACACGTTCTCATAATATTCTTGTTTTCTTTTGCAATAGACATTCAAATAGTCACTTAAGTTCATTGTTAAGATAAATTTCAGTTTGCTGAGAATGCTCCTCGGGCATTTAGAAAAACAGCATTTCTTTTTTCCCATATTTTAGCGTCCGGAAGTCAGCATAAGTGTTGGTTATTAAAGCCTTTCCTGTGCCCTCGCCAGATTTTTGTTTTAAAGCGCATATTTTTTTATCAAGTTTTTATCTGATACTTAAGGGTGTAACAAAAGGGATGGGAAAGCCATTAAGCAAAAACAAAAAAAATTATAGGTATTATACATGTAGGTATTTTGTCCTTTAATTGTATTTTCTTTGAGTTATTTCAATTTTTTATTATCTGGGAATAGTGAATAAGAACGAGAGTAGTTAAGATTTGTATGAAAGTTAAAGAGTTGAAAGTGAAAGATCAAGAAAAACAGTTGAAATGAAAAATAAAAAACTTAAAATCAATATGTAAAATTTTAAATTAAAAAGTAAAATAAATTTTCGGATTTTACACGTGTGCTGGAGTGGGTGGGTACCTTTTTTTGGCCAAAAACCAATTTTCCATTTTTTTTCCTGCTTTGTTTTTATACCATTTTTAGGCTTTTAATCAATTTTTTTTACCAGTGCAGTATAAGCTGAAAGCACCATTTAAAATAAAGTTTAGTAGCAAAATTGCAAAAATTGGGTATTTTGAAGAAAAAATTGGTGCATTGTGGAAACAATTGGAAAATTTTTGTTCGAAAACATCTGCATGGGCCATGGGCTGCATAAAATTTTGAAAAAATATCAACCGCGTGCAAAAAAAAGGGTGGGTGGTCGAGAAATTCATGGAAAATTGGTAAAAAAGGGGTGGGTTGGGGCAAAAAATGTATTTTCCAATTTTGTCCATGCCATTGGGAGGTGAACTCAATTTTATTCGAGATACACATAGATAAGTGCTCGCACTTAATTGTACATCGAATTGAAATAAATAAAGTTTAAATAAAATGAACTCAATTTTGCCAATTTTTTCCATGAACCTGGATTTTACTCAAAAAGTTAAATAATTAGCAAATCAGTCCCGATAACCAGTCTATTAACACATATATAGACTGGTTGACTTAATCACTTCAGTCGTCTTCTTTTAATGTCACATTTTGTAAACATTTCGTCAGGATAATTTTTTAATTAAAGTGCAATGTCTTTTCATTTGGTCACTTTTCAAATCATTTGATTTGTATCATATGCAAAGGGTTACAGATTGGTAGTGATTTGAACTTTTAAGTGACGTTTTTATGCCGGTAAAAGCTCCTTCTTGTACACTTTAGGAAAATGCTTATATGTTGAAAACGTTTAACTTTATAAAAAAGAGCATATATTATTGTTAAAGCATTGTACAGCCTCAAGAAGCACTTTCATATCGCAGTTTGTTGTACACTCAAAAATTGTTGAATTGTAAAATACACTGAAATATTGATCATTTTGGACCCCATCTGCCCACTTAAGGGGGAAACAGGCGCATGATATTGTGAAAAAAGTTACATATGTTCGAATATTTGTATTGATTGATACAATTTGACATATATTACAGTTAAAAATTTAATAAACAAGCGAGAAAAAATGCTTGAAAGATAACTCTAGTGTTCTTTTTAAAAGTATAAATTTTCATAAGGATGCTCCAAACCCAGATGTATAGAAACAGGTTATGAATATAACAAATACAAAGCCCGAAATTTTATTGATTTTGACGCAAAATAATAATTTACATTGTCTGATAAAGGAATAATTAATCAATCAGGCCCGAGTTGCTCTTGTAGTCAAAGGTACGACCTATGAGAAAAATTAGCTTTAGTTTTTTTGAGTGTCTCTTATCCGATGCCGAGGGTAAAATTGAATTATATTTTCAAAGTGAAAATCTATTTGAAATAAAGTGGTTTAAATTTTGCAGAGTCAAGTATTTCATGAAATATTTTTGAGAGGCATATTTACTGACACTACAAAGATTCCATCATTCAAGTTGAATGATAGTTGAAAAAACAATATTTTTTTGCTCAAATATATTTAGAATATTTTACCGCGATGACAGGGTATCCACTGGCCACTAACCGGGAAAAGTTAGGAATTCAAAAATTACGTGAAATAAGTCGGGGAATCAGTCGAAGTATAAGCAAAAACCGGGAAAGTTCAGGGAATTGGTCAGATGGCATGCAGATTTGAATTGCCCAAGTCTCTGAGTTTAAAAATGAATTTATTAAAATCTTGTAATTAATACTTTCGCCGCTAGAGGCGCTTTATGAAAAATTTCAGATGTCTCCAGAAAGTCGAATTATTTAATTTTGTTTCAAAGTCAATTTCTCGTGAGGTCAGTGTATGTTTAATTCGAAAGAGCATTGAAAATAAATATGAGGTTGAATTTAACTTTTTCTAATTCTATTACCTTCGCCGCTTGGAGCGCTTTTGATATGACTAAAGCTTTAAGCCTACCGCACACTGGTCAATTAGAACGTTAGAACGCAGCACAAATCAAATATGTAATCCTAACCAACACTAATTCGAATAATCGCAAGAACGTTAGAACGCTAGAACGCCGACGCTTCAAAATTCCTGGTGTGCGGTGTCATAATCGTTAGAACGTTAGAACACAAGCAAAATCTAACATGTGCGATTTTGCTTGCGTTCTAACGATTATGCCACGAATTTGAAGCGTCGGCGTTCTAGGGTTCTAACGTTCTTGTGATTATGCGAATTAGTGTGGTTAGGATTACATGTTTGATGTTTGCTGCGTTCTAACGGACCAGTGTGCGGTAGGCTTATATCATTAAATAAACTGCGGTCACTACAACGGTAAAATAATTGAACTGCGGTAGTAAACCTCACTTTTTAACTGCAGTCACTACCGCAGTTAGCTACAGCGGTACTGTGGTACTACCGCGCTACCACGTTACAGTTGACCTCAGCTAGCACTGTAGCCAATTGAATTTCGGCAAATGTCGGGACACCGTTTACAAGAAAATACAACGTGTAAAAAAGAATCAATGTGTTAAATTCAAACCTTTGTAATATTTCAATATCAACCAGTGCAGCGCGCGGGTTGTCATATATATATTTTTAAGATCAACATATTTTGTTATTATTACGGTGAATTTGCCCTGCCAAAATTTATATATATAACAAAGTCAATTTTTTTTTAATTATTTTTTTTTTATAGAAAAGCAAAAAAAAAGACGAAGAAAAAAGTAAAAAACGATAAACGAAAAAGGTCTCAAAAAGAACATTAAAAGCATATTTGTGGAAAAAAGCAGAAAAAATAAATAATAATAAAAAAAATAAAAAGACAAATGGTAAAAAAAATAAATAATAAATTTAATTTAATTTTTGAAAATTTCAAGTTTATTCAAGCCAGTCACCGAGAAAAGCCCATTCCCGATCTGCATCCCTAGCTGTTAGATTTATGAATCTTACAGTGATAAATAAGGAAGAATTTTGCCCCTTCAAAAGAAAGTTCCAACGAATTTGATTTACATTTAAAAATGTATGACTTAATTAAAGTGATAAAGATATTGATGCCTGAGATAAATTTAGTATCGTTATCGAAACCGAAAAGAACAGTTTCTTTGTTCAGCTTAAAATTTTCAATTGTTTCAACTAACCTCAGATTTCATTAATACCCAGCCAAATATTTTTTGCAAGTATACAGTCCCAAAAAAGATGTTCAAGAGTTTCAGTATATGTATTACAGAAGTAACATACACTTGTGTTTGATAATTTCATTTTAAATAGTAACTTATTCGTAGGTAATATTCTATGGAGTATTTTATATTGAAATGCCTTTAAGTACGAGTCCCTAAGATGTTTGTGTAAAATCAAGAAATAATTATCAAGATTTAGATTAGTGATTTCTAATTTTTGTTCCCATTTTTCTTTTATGTTAACTTTCTCCCGATGCCTTTCAGGTAAAATGTTATACACATATTTATTAAAATTCTGCTTCCCTTTAATTCGATTTATCATTCGCACTTGAATTTGATTTAATTTAGCTTGTTTCGCCCTTTTGGTTTGCTTCCATTCTCTTGGAAATGCAGATATAATACCCTCATACTTTAAAGAATGTGTTCCTAAACCAAATTGGTCATTAAATTTTTTACCTTGATTATTCAACAAGTCATTAACATGATTTATTCTAGATCCTATTTCCGCAAAATCCGCATAAAAACTGTTTTTCTACCTATCAATATAATTTGATTGAACCACAGTGTTTGTGAATAACAGTTATTTGGCTCCTCGTATATCTCGCTCCAAATTTCAAGTATATTTTTCCAAAAACAAAGACAAATTTACCCAAAGGCCGTATTCATCAAAATAATTTTACATTACAATGAGAGAGAAAAAATGCGATGAACCGTGTAATCAACGAAAATTGCCACATCGCCAATTAGTTTTGACTCTTTTCTGGTCAAGCTACAATATTACCTTCTTGTTGAAAAAAAATGGGCATTTTGATAATTCCTTTAAATAACAAATTAAATACCTTTAATACAACTTGGAGTTGGATTCTAAATTAAATTTAAAATCATTTACGCTTATCGGCTTATCTAAATTATCACGTTTGTTCTTTGACACCTAACCACTGCTGTTCAACGCCAGGGTTATTAATGGTACTTTTCTAGCTCTAGCTGTTTATTTCTCTCATTTTTCTTCTTCTTTTTTTTCCTTTATATATTTTTTTATAGTAAAGAAAGACATGCAGAAATGAATTAAATGAAAGTATATTATATAAAACTATATATATTTTTTTGAGTTCCGCTCCTTATTTTTTGCTCGCACATCATTGTTGCACATGTAAATGCACCCTTTTGTCTCCATACCCTACTCTCATTGACATTCATTTACGCACTTACATTCATGCTAAGGTTCACTTTCATATTATGTATTTATTGCATAAAATTCATGCTTTGAAAATAAAAAAAATTCTATTTAAAAAAAAGTGTAATCAACGATGCCAACGATAAAGGAAGATGTTACAACTCTCTGATAGACATTTTTTTAGCAAAATATTCAATTAAAATGGTGTAATTAGCCATTTTTGATCACGCATCATCTCTAAATTTTTTACCGCCACCAAGACAGTACATATAAAAATGTATTGCACCATTCGTTGTTCAACTTTGTTCAAGCATCTATAATTTCCTAAATATTTCAGACGCCACAATTCTCCATGAGTTGCAAGTTTTACTGGATTGTAAACACGATATAGACGAAAAATGCATTAAATGGAACAGTTAATGCAAGGAACGAAATTGAAACCGCAAGAGCCATCATTGCTAACCGTTTCGCTTGTGCATCCACTTTTCAGAATTCTTGAACATTAGTTGAAGACGATTTCACACCGTAAAGGATGCCTAGATTAAGGAAAGATAAAAATATTGTTGGGATGAAGGAACTGGACGCTAGGTGGAACTATCTTAAACCCTGTATAACAGATCGATTAACCAATATCTTATACCTACCAAGTGGAGTTGTTGTTATAGAGTATTCCTTCGGAAGGAGTGTGTAATAGGCCCTACACATAAAATTTATGCCAATCAATTAACCCTCCAAAATACGAACCATTGTGGCAATATAAAATATATGCGTCATATTGGTGCGGTAATTTCACAATTAAATCCCCGCACCATTGAAAAAATGGACCAAATAAACACAAAGTATCGGATACTGCTATCTTAGCCATAAATACTCCTGTACTGCGTCTTCTGTTTGATTTTGAACACATGATGATGATGCTAAGGACATTTCCAATCATGCCAAAAAATACCATGAATGGTGGATAGTAAATATTTACTAACTGATGATACAAGTTTGTAAAATTGTTTTTTTTCTTAAAATGTTGCATGCAATGACAGTAAATATAGATTATGATACTATTTTAATTATTTTTAAAATTAAATTTTAAATGATTTTTTGAAAATTTTAATGACCATTTCGCATTTCTCATTTCGTCATTTCGTATGGAATATTTTTTATTACAGTGGTCCTTGAATAGTCCTTGAATTTTTTCAGTTCATTTCGCTAGGAACCCTATTAGTGCACCTCGACATCGGTGTCATCGATCTCCGTCTCTATATTATAATTTTACGCTGAAAATAAATTAAGGAAGTGGAAATTAATATCATTATGATAATTTTTACGCTAGTATTTAACCGTGGTATTACGTGATACGATCAGTATACGGTATATCTAAATGGCAGCCAACATATCCAGCAATTTATTTGAATTAAAAAAGAATGCAGTTTATCTTCAGTTAGTAAATATTTACTATCCACCATTCATGGTATTTTTTGGCATTATTGGAAATGTCCTCAGCATCATCATCATGTGTTCAAAATCAAACAGAAGACGCAGTACAGGAGTATTTATGGCTACGTTAGCAGTATCCGATACTTTGTGGTTATTTGGTCCGTTTTTTCAATGGTGCGGGGATTTAATGGTGAAATTAACGCATCGTTATGACGCATATATTTTATATTGCCACATTGGTTCGCCAATTGGATATTACGCATCAAACACCAGTGGATGGATATTAGTTTTTATGACATTTGACAAATGCATTGCCGTTAATTTTCCACTCAAGGCAATCAACTTTTGTACTGCTAAACGTGCAAAATTGCTGAGTGCTTTTGTTTTTGTATTTTTTGGGTTAATTGATTGGCATAAATTTTATGTTTATTACACGCTCCTTCCGAAAGAATACTCTATAACAACAACTCCACTTTGTAGGTATAAGGTATGGGTTAATCCGTCTGTAATACAAGGTTTAAGATGGTTCCATCTAGCGTCCAGTTCATTTGTTCCAACATTGTTTCTTTCTTTCCTTAATCTAGGCATTCTTTACGGTGTGAAATCGTCTTCAACTAATGTTCAAGATGTCAAAGATTCAGAAAAACGGGATGCACAAGCGAAACGGTTAGCAATGATGGCTCTTGCGGTTTCAATTTCATTCCTTGCATTAACTGTTCCATTTAATGCATTTCGTCTATATCGTGTTTACAATCCAATTAAACTTGCAACTCATGGGGAATTGCGGCGCCTGAAATACTTAGTTAATTATAAGTTCTTGAACAAAGTTTGGAAAACGAATGGTGCAATAAATTTTTATATGTACTGTCTTGGTGGCGGTAAAAAATTTAGAGATGATGCCAAACGTATTATCTATTGTCAATAATATAAACATCACAGTAGATTAAAATGGATTTTGTTAGAGCAGTATTCCAGTCAATATATTATTTTGGGGGAGGTAAATGTTGCCTAAATACGGACTGTGATCACTAGTATCGTGATCAAAAATGGCTCATTAGACCATTTTGATTGAATTTTTTTTGTGTATTAGAGAGCTATAACACCTTCCTTGTTTGATTACACGGTTTTAACGCATTTACTTTTCATTGTTAAGTAAACAAATTATTTCGATGAATACGGCCGGCCTTTAAGGTAAATTTGTCTTCCGTTTTCTGGTAATTTCTTTGTTATCAATTTTCGCAGGGCAAATATGACAACCCGCCGCTCGAAGCACTTGTTGATATTGCAATATTACAAAGATTTGAATTTAACGGTTGAGGTCAAGTCTCTTTTTACATCGTTGTATTTGTTGTAAACAGTGTCCCGACATTTGCCGAAGTTCAATCGGCTATGTAATATATCTTGTATAATGGTAATGAGGCCTTCCGAAGTGAGTTTATTCCATACCTAGGCAATTTGTATACCCGACAGTTGCCGAAGTTCAATCGGCTATATGTAATACAGCCTGAGATGCTCTGGTTGGCCTTATAAGGTCTTATAATGGTTAATTGTCTACTAAAGTGTCTGAAATGTATCGCACAATTTTGACGACATATATATATAAGTGTATAGTTTTGGAGCACATTTATGGATTCAAAAGTCTACAACGTCATTTGGAGCAATAATTTGTCTGTTTGTCGTTTAGTGAAAAGCATGCAACTGTTTGATTTGAAAATGGTTAAAAGTGCCCAAAAAGATGTTAAATACATACCTGTGACTCCTGGTATAAGATACCCGGTGACTGTAATTAATATACCTTATATATGCGATTCCATTAATTGGATGATTAATCACACGCGTGTCTTATATCTGCAGGTTGATCAGTTTACATTTATAGAGTTAGAATTAAGGGGTAATTTTTTTTTAAACGGACCAGTTCACAGATCATTACATGCAGACTTGCAGAGCGGTTACACAATGCATTACCGGTATTTTTTCTATATAGATCTAGTCAGCACTTAAATTGAAGGATCTTTAGTAGTTTATAGATCGATGGTGTAGTTCAAAAGGGTACTAAGTCCACATTTTTCGAAAACCGTTTTATTGTTGCATTCGATTCCTCTCTGTATATTTAGTATGTGAAACATTTTCCGTATAACTCAATTTTATCTTAGTTCAAAAAGGTACTAAGTCAAACATTGTTTTCCTACTGAATTCTTATTTCTGCATGTCTTACACGGGTCACTAGAAAAATAAAAAAATCGAAAATGCATTCCATCTCTGAAAATTTGGTTTTAAATTCGACCCTCAGGAATCCAAAAATGACGTCAAAAAATATTTCTGGTTTTAGATTTCGAGATAATCCGGATTTTAAATCCGGATTATTG
>JAUCNG010387368.1:0-10950 GCA_032353305.1 Cephalothrix spiralis
GAAATGTTGAATGACCAAAATGGTGAAAGACCAGAATGTTAAAACCAATAATCTTGGAATGTTGAAAGACCAAAATGTTGCAAAACTGAAAACAAACATGTTAAAAAGCCAAAATGATCGAGTGCAATATGATGCAAGAATGTTTGGATTTGTTTTGTTTGTGCTCGGGCAGCTCGGCTGCGGTTAGTTCAAGCCTAGACGATCTTTCCTGGGACGTATAGTTTGCTAGTGTCCAGACTGTCCAACTCACACAAAACACGTCTTGAGTCTGGTATAACTCCATACCAGGACTGATGAATATTCCGATTAGCCGATCGTGCCGTAGTAAGAGATCAAAAACGTTAACATCGTCCGAAAAATGTACTTTCGGAGATGTTTAAAGGAGAACGCAAATACAGCAATTTTTCGGACGATGTTAACACTGGAATGTCCCCTATAGTGTCAGTCCACTAAAGCTGACTGAAGTAATGAATGATGATTGATATTTTGATAAAGTACTCGTTCTAGGGAAAATACGATGTATAAAAAATTTGTATAAAAAGACATTCTTTAGAATATTTTTATGATGATCCAATCTTGCTTCATACTCTTCTGTCGCCAATTATTCTTTTTTCTAAGAAAAGAAAAACAGGAGTGTGTTTTTGAAGTGTGTACAAAGATAAGCATCATGCGACGTATCAGTTGCCCCCTGGCGATTTAAATATATTCATAGCTCATTACTGAGTACTAAGAGTGGAACCAAATTTAGTAGCGCTGGTGGCATCGGGGTAAAAGCTTTTTTATACCTGTCATAGAGGTATAGGTGAAGATCAAATCTATAAGTGCAAACATATTTCAATAATGGAAACGGTCGAGATCTTGCCAGAGTCAGAAACAGAACTTGTTACGACTTTATGTGAAAATATAAAAACTACAAGTAAACAGTACACATGTTTATGGAACTGACCCCAGTTTTCACACCCCCCGCGAAAATCTCGGAAGTGCGGGCTTAGTTAAACCCCATTAACCCTTATATTTTTGGAAATTTGGTGGAAATTCTAGGTTCAAGTTTATATTTTCGAAATGGTAGGGCCCGCTTTTGGGACTCAGGGGCCAATACAATTTTTCGAAAAAATCTATATTTGCCCTAGGCCCCTAAAACTGGTCAAACCCAATTTAAAATGGTATCTTATTATTGTAGTGGACCATGCGGATCAAAAAATATTTTTCTGACGATGTAAACGTTTTGCAGCTTGATACAGTTCAGTAATTACAAGTCGCAATGTATTTTACTCAATGAATTGCTCATTGTCAACTAATCTTGTGTGCAGGTCCATTTCTCAGATATGAAAAAATAGATGTAGGTCTACTACTGGAGATATTAAAAGGAGAACGCAAAAAATTGGTATTCGATCTGACATGTAACGCTGGAATGCGCCCATTATCAGATTATTCGTTACTTGTTTTGATATTTCAGCAACATAATTATGATCCCCTTCGCTAACTAAATACTTTATTGCATTTGCATTCACCTACGCTCCGGCACGATTCAAACTTCAGTTTGTACATCTCGTTGAAGTTCTGCTGAAGTCAGACAGAGTCAAGGTATGCGTCGCGATTGGTTTACGGTAATCACATATTACGTACATTCATGATATTGATCCATATCATATAACCGCACGCTGGTTATCATAGCCTCAATGGCGCAAGTGCTAAACAAAGCCGAATCTTGGTTATTTTAAATCCAAGATCGCGCGTTCCATTCCAGTCGGGTTCTTAAATATTTTCACCAAAAAATCTTAAGTATTGACTTTAAAATGAAAATTCAATGGGATTTGGCTTGAATCGTGCCGGAGTGTATCTGAATATAATAATATTCTGATACACGTATAGGTATCTGAATGGTCACGTATAGCGCTTGATAATTTCTAAATCATTCTGCTCGTTACTCTAAAAGCATTCAGAACATTCCACAAGAATTTTAGCGACATTACAGATTAACAGCAATGTTACGTATAAAAGAATAATAATCATACATATTTTCATGTATCATCGACATCACCGTGATCGAAAATGCTCCGTCATCTTCCGTCAGTCAAGGGGGGGGGGGTTGTTTGGAAAGTGCAGGAACCACTGGGGATGGGTGGGTGTCTTGATCAAGGTAAAAATAGTTTTCAAACGTCAGAAAAGTGGGTGGGTGTTTATGAAATTTTCCGAAAACAGTTGACAAACGTCAGAAAAGTGGGTGGGTGTTTACTAAAATTTTCGCGAAAATTTTCGAAAACAGGTTTCAAACGTCAGAAAAGTGGGTGGGTGTCAAATGAAAATTTTCGAAAACAGTTCTCAGTTGTCAGAAAAGTAGGTGGTGTCAAATCAAAAATGTCAATAACAATAGTTAAACCTCAGAAACCTGGGTATGTGTCAAAAAAGTCAGAAACGTTATAATGGGTGTTAAATGGGAAAACAATCATAAATAAAAAGATCCCAACAGCACAAAAAACTTTGCAGTATCAAGATGCATGGTATATTTCTGATAGAAAAGGATATATTTATTTAACAATACAATTAGAACCCTATGGTCAGGAGGTCGAGGGTGTCAATGGAAAATTTAGTAGCAAAATGACAAAAATGTGGTGGGCTGTCAAACTTTTAAAGATAAAATTTAAGCGCGTTTGATTTTTTTTTAAACTTGTAAATTTCCTCAACGCGTGTAATAAAATAATTTTGTGTCAGAGACCGCGGATAATGTCTATGTCAGAAAACGGGGGGTGGTGGGGTCATTTTGACCGCGGTGTCAGAAAACTGTTGGTCTATGTCAGAAAACTGTAGGGGTGCAGTGGGGTCATTTTTGAAATTTTGGAAAAAAACAGTTTCCAAGCAGTAGTGTCTTGCACTTTCCAAATAACCCCCCCCCCTGTTAACAATAATTCTATTGCAATGGCGATTAGAAGGCCGGCAATACGTTATATTTTACGAAGTTAACAGAGAACAATTCTGTTTTTATACGTATTGTTTATCACATTTATGGGTTACATGTATGATTGAAAATGTGTAAAAACTTACTCATCAAAACAGAAATACATGTATTGAAATTCCTCTGTTATTGTTTTATTAAATATCACCTTCCAGTCTGTTCACTTCCCACAAGATAGAAAGATAAAGGCTAAATGCTGATAGGCCCTGCCCAATTTTAGTATACTCGCATTATAACGAGTGATTATAAACATATGGCGAAATTAGCGCAAAGTGGGAAAACGTCGTATTAGCGAAAATCGTTTTTTTTGGTCGATTCACTCCCTATCGCAAAACCGCGTACCAAAACTTGTCTATAAGAATTACCGGATTCCAAGATGTTCATTTATATATTTACCATGTTTTCAACATTTGAAAAACTATTTACTCTCCTTTCTGTGATAAAACCGATTAAATCCTGTCTTTTAAAGCTCAACCCTTTCATCGTACCCCGTAGCTGTTACGGGGTAAAAAACCATCGCTTTTGGCGTACCCCGTAGGAGCTACGGTAGTTATAGGCGCATAGTACATACAGCTCATAATCATATCTTTCTAAGAATTGCGCAAATCAATTATGCAGTTAGTAATGGTAAATTTTAGTTAATATGTGGTTCATTTTCAATCTACAATATGTTTAGAATGATCTAGGCCCAATTTTGACCCTATCCCTAAAAAAGGCATCAGACATATAGAAAAATTATCCTTAGACCTGTATTTTAAATCATTTAATATACATGTATTAATAATGAGGCCTAGCTAGTTTGGCAAGTTCCCAGCCACTATAGTATTTGGAAAGTTCAAGGTCAATTTGTGAATTACGCATTGACCCGACTCGAGCGTTTAGTGACAAATCAGGAGATCGAAATTCATCCGCGCTAATTAAGATCAATTAATATGGACGAGAAAGGTACTTGAATACAGTTTTCCAGTGGTAAAACCGTACGTGTAATGAATCTGTCAGTAAAATAGATAAAAAGCTCATATTGGATTAATAGATGTGTGGTAAAACCGATAAAACCTTTTGCATGCTGAAATCTTAAAAATGCTTATCAAAAGTTTTATCACAGGATAAAAATACAGGATCATATTACAGATTTCATATAAAGATAAAGTTCGAAGGGAACCATAGTGCTTTTCTAAACTAAGGATATAAATATAGCTTCACCGATTCTATATTAAGGTTGTTAAAATCGTAAGAATATAGGCTAAAGTCTATTTTGCTTATCTAAACAGATTCTAGGATTCTAAACACAAAGAATGCTACTTAAGGGGAAAACGAAAACAAAGTCCCAGCCAGATCTCCCTAAACGGGCCGACAAAAATAGAAGTTGAAATACTTTGAAAGCCTCATTTTCCATTTCATAGTCTGTATTTTTTATTATTTTTTGGTGCACCAAAATATTAATAAAATATTTAAAATAAGTGGCCCTCGGCCTTTGAGATGTACAACGTTACACCCAAAATGACTTTTATGATGACAATTATGATGTGTGATTTACGTTTAGTGCCACCTGGTGCCACCTAACGCAGGGCCTGTTGGGACATTTGACGATGCGAGCTAAGCTATAAGGACTAGCCCAATTAGCTGCGGGTCATCAGAGCGGAAAGAAAACAGTATACGTCAAGAGGAACCCGGTTTACATTTCCCAGTGGCAAACTAGCGGTGTAATTTGGCGACGGCGGCGGAATCTGGCGGGCCGGGCTACCAGCTGGTTTCGCGCAATCCCTGCCCGATAAGCGATAATTTGGCCGATTTTGAGCGATGTTCACTTCGTTTTGCGGCAATTGGGCGGCAGAATAAGTGGGCCGCCATCGATTCGCTAAAGCGGCCTGCCGGGTCTCCACCGGCAACAATCGCTGGCGGGCCGCTTGCGGGGTCGCAGAGATACAATCCCTTGTAACGCGCTACATCGCCAAACATTACTAGATAGAGCTGGAAAATGTTAACTGGGAAGGAGCCCTTTCATCTACATGGATTGATACCATCGCAACAAACAGGTAGTATCTAACGTCGTCGACTTGCCAATGAGAAAACCTGGAGGAAGGCCGTAAAATCCATCTCGGTTGAGGCCGAAAGATGATGATGATGACACTATATTTCATTTTGTGTGCTTATTTTGAATGCTCGGTGGTACCCAGGTGGATAAATAATTTGAATGTTGCTGCTGTAAATTACCTGCAATCGTCGCTATATTCTTAATTTGATATCAAGCCATATCAAATGAACAATTTCTCAATCAGCCAAACTCTGGGACTTAAAATGAATTGTCCAGCAAAGAACTGGGGATCTGTGGCAAAATGCTTAACTTATAGCCTACGTATAATTCAAAAAGAGAATAAGCACAACTCTGGTATCTGATCTTCGCCTCCAGTTTACCAAACATCAGTATAAAATACGCCAATAGGCGTGAAGCTCACTTGGATTAGACAATTTACAAAAGTGAGGTTTTTGGCCTATTACACTAGGCCAGGGGCTCGATCAAAAACGGTTAAAATAGATCCTAACAATTGGCTCGGATACCTGTATAATGTTTTCAAGCAAATCAAAAATGTACGCGGCGCAATCTTATCACTAGGAACGAGTGCTTCCCCATTGGAGCAACCAGGGTTTGGAAATTTAACCTAGGGTTTTCAGCACAGTAAAGTAAGTACCAAGTGAGCCCAAAATTCCAGTTAAGCATGAGAGAAAAAACTAGGGATATGTTGATGTTAGAAAGAAAAATGTTAGATAAATCAGATGATTTTGATTTTCGCAATAAATTATCTCCGTGTAAACAAAAAAGGAAAAGGGTACTCAATTAATGTATCTGCACTCTAGAAAATGGAATCCAAGTTATGATAGCAATGAGGATTTGGTAATATGTTTGGGAAGTCTAGAGTGAATGAACAAATGGATATAAGGAGGAAAAACAAACGCTCAATATTCATCAATATTTGTATGTAGTCACTATAATACATACAATAACATATACAAGGAAGTATACTTCAATTTATCTTAATACTTCATTCAATTTTCTCTTAAAAGCAGCATAATTCGGTTCAGTAATATTCTTGATCGAGGTTGTAAGATCTTGTTACACCAACGATAATAGAAGAAAGGTCACCATTTAAAATGGTACTGATCTTGACAGGGCTAGGGAGGTCATGGAAAAAATTGGCATACACGATGCTTGGGTGGGTTGGTACTTTTTGTTGTTGCCAAAAACCACATTTTTTCCACTTATTTTCATTTTTTGGGCAAAATAGGCCTTTTAAAATTTGTTCCATGCTATTTTGGGGGTGAGTGGGAACCTCAACTCAATTTTGCCAATTTTTGGCATAAGTGTATGCCAATTTTTTTCCTTGACCCCCTGATCTTGAGCTCTACATGTAACTTCGTTCCTAATGATTACTGAACCAAAATGCTGCTTAAACATAAATGATAAATTGGAATAACAACTCCAAAGAAGTAGCTAATGAAACCGGCAAATACTTTCATAATTTAGATCCTAATCTTGCTGATAGATTCCTGATATTCTAATTTTAGCAACTATATGCCTAATCCCTCCCTTAGAATCTAAATTTGATATTGATGGTAAAATGTATGAAATTAACACGCAAACCCTTGACAGTTTTTTTACATCAATGATTATCAATTTAGCTGATATATAATTGCCTTTCCTCTCGCAAATATCTTTAAGAAATCTATTTCACATGGTTTGTTTGCAAATTCTTTAAAGATGGCAAAAATAATACCTGTTTTTAATATGCCTAGTGTAAAAATAATTAGAAACCAATCACTATGTTTTTTAACTTTTAAGAAATTGATAGAAAAGCTTGATGTTTAAACAATTTTTTAATTTTTTAAGCAGGGTTGTATATGTTGGCTACACAGGGAGGAAACAATGAAAAAACAAGCTTAAAAATAAATCTAAAATAAAATATCTAAAAAATAATAAACCTGTAAAAATCTTCAAAAGAAAACACTATTTAGAGAAACTCACACGAAATAAAGCCAGCCTAATAATAAATGCAAGAACAAGAATGTTAGAATGTTAGAAACAAATAATTGGATGTGCAGAAAATGTAATGTACACATAGAAACACAGAGAATGCCAAATTTTCCATCAACAAGAAACTCTGAAAAAGAAATTTTGCCTGAAAATATAGAAAAACTAAAAGAAACAGCCCATAGAATAAATCTTACAAATCCTAACTAAAAAACAAACTCCAGAAAATACAACTAAAGAATAAAGGAGAGAAAAATTTGTTATTTTTTCCTTTTCCCCAAGTAAATGGTATTTTCTCTTTTATCCAAGATCTGTGGCCAAAGTGGCGGGCCGAAGTTGTACTGGGGAAAATTTGAACGGGACCAAAGTGTTAGATGAAGTGATTGGGACAGAATATTAAATATTCTCATTATTTAATTATTCTAAAGCCAATTTCTGAGTTTTTTACACTTATAATCTTCCCAAATGAATAGTGAAACTCGTCCATTATTTTGCTACCTGGAGTCAAAACCTCCCAAAACATATAGTTAGCCTCTCGAAGAGCATATCATCTTTGCCTTCTTTAAACTGTACTAAATAAAACGATCTACAAAACTCCAGAGACGCTTCTTGTGTTGTTGAAATACAAGGAAAGGAATGATTGACTAGACTTTTAACTGGAAATCATATAGACAACTATAAATATGTTTTGAGTGGTATGTACAACTGTATAGAATGGAGAGTCATTATCATATTTATACGTTTGAATATGTAGAACAAAATTTGCTGAACACAAACGATCATAAACTGAGCTGAAAATAACACATATTTTCCTCTGAAAAATAACACATCAATTGACTGAAATTTTTCCGATATTCTTCAATCAGAGTGATACAATGGCTGATGGCTAGTCGAGCATTTCAGAGATGTTGGAATGTGCCAAGAGAACACGAATAAGCAAACGAAGAAAGGTCAGAACACTTGGAGGACGATTCCAACTATTTTGTTGTTGTTCATTTGTACAAAACATGCAAACGGTGCAGTAGGCAGTGCAGTGAGGTTCTATTGTGAAAAAGTTTGTATGATCTTGAATTGCTACTCGACTAAATCTCGACCCTTAGCCAAATTTGTCCCGTTCCGTAAATCAGGCCAATAGGCTAGAACTAATCATGTTTGTTGTGATGACAGGCTAGGTATTATAACTAAATTATAAACTTTTAGTTCAATTCCGAAACTGGTATAGTTTTTTGAGAAAATTAGGTGTCAATGGAGACAAGGATCTTCAGACGTATTGGCCTTAACCTTTGATTGTTTAGAGCAGAAGTGGAAGTGAACGCGACTTGCTACCTGGCAAAACTAAGGCACACGATTTATGAGTATCTATAGACATAATTAATCGATTTCCTAGTCAGATTGAAATCTTGGCGTATTATTTCAAAGTTCGATAATAGAGACAACCCCTAATTTGCATAATTACCACTTTATTTCACTGTGATTTTAGGCATTCTTGAAGAATGTGTATATAAACGCCAATGGAATAAAATGAAGTAGGGTTTTTTGGGTAGTGACACCCATGTTAAAATATTTTATTCTCACTACAGATTTGTCACATGAGTAAAATCCTAGCTATCCCAAAATATGATAGATAAATTTTCGTAATATTGACCCTTTTTTCTTCAGTTTTCCATTGTCGTCTGATCATACTTTGCATGTGCAATGAAAGGATAATTTAAGATCATTTAACCCTTCTTAAAGGCCTAGGGCACCTGATCGAGAACCAATCGAGATCCAAACGTGGAGAGTTGGAGACTAAGCTTAGTACCGACTAAGTACCGACTTAGCAGTAAATCTACTTAACATGGTGACCAAATCATGTTAGAGGGAATAAGTAGAACAATTCGCTTAAGCGCAAAAACTGGAAATCAGATGTGGGAAATAACAGATTAACAGTTATTATGACCTTTTCTTTTGAATTGACGAATAGAGATTGAATATCCTGATAAATGCGCGCCCTGACTGTCCGTGCTAAATATGTATTGCAGATTTGAATTTAGCACGTCCAGCCAAAGCCCTTACAATATGTGTTTTAGAGCTATCCGGTATAATATTATACGGGATGAATATTGTCAATAATTGTTTTTAATCTAACATAATTATTACATTCCGTTTTTATAATTAAAATAATAATCATAATAGTCCCGAAAATCTTTGAAATATATTATTATGAATTTAAGAATTTTGTTACGATCTGTTATCCGAAGTTCCGAACCGGGCTCACTCCAATGCGTCATGGGCTAGTACATAGACTAATTCGGATGCATGAAAGTGCGAGATCAGATTAGCAAAGCACATAATTCTAATCTCCCCTTCTTTAGGGTAGAGATTGAATGAATATGGTCTAATTCTATATTTGATACCGCTCATAACTCATAAAAATTAGTGACCTCATATACAAAAATACTATTGTATGAGTATAGTGATGTATTTCGTTTTAAAATTACGAGTAATTTAACGAGACCGAATGTCGAGTAAATTACAAGTAATTCTAAAATGAAATTCTTTTCTACGCATACAGTAATATTTATTATAACTCGACGATAGAGATCCGTTGACTTAGATCGCGAATTGCACACGCGAAATGCATAATAGTCGTCGCGGAGTGCAATTCGAAAACTGTCAAGCGATGACACAACGCGAATTGTTATCGAAGCAAACTAAATGTCGTGTACTAATAAATTAAATAATGCATTTTGATCTTAAATAATTAAACCATGAGGAGGCTGCAGGAGGTAGGCCTAAACATAATTAATCATAATTCCCTTGGTCACCTTCTCCCTATGTAAACATCAGACCCTATAATATTATTGCATCCGATGGAATTGGCAAGATCTGGCAGTGACAAGGCTGAATATTCATTAAAACCATGGACCACATCACTGACAGGGGCGAATAGTTCCGTAGCCATCTTATAAGCTAAGCGTCTGATAATTACAATTCTTATCTCAATCGAAACAAACCAAAAGATTAAATGCATGCCTAAGTAAATATTTAACAGATCTTGAAACTTGACGGACCCTATGTTATTGAATCTTTAGCAGCTTCGGCATGCCTTATCATATGATATTAGTAGGTTTGCATGTTTCAGCACTTCAAAACTGAAAATACCTAGCATTGAGGCTGATTGAGGGTAATGTTAATGTCTGTGATTTGGCCGCTGTGAGAACACACCGTATTATCAACTAAGAATTTCTTTTGATTATGTACAATAAACAGACTTTATCCTTTATGCAATGAGGAAATACCGACGCATTACTAGAAATAGACGCTTCACTTCATTCATAGGCCGGGGTCATATGGACTTCTCGAAATAGACACAGGCGGTCCACTAGCTCCCGTATGAATTTTTACGAATTTACGAATAGACACAAGGGTCCGCTTGCCGAGCATTCACTCTTAGGCCTGTATAGGCTACCTATCCCGCACTCTAATCAATTTTCTATATACTAATTAGCAGTGGGGTTTACCCGAAGGAGGGACAGCGTCCAAAGCTCCACGTTTTTAACCTGATCGAGCCACCCAGGAGGCTGTACGCTGAAGAACTTGACTGGTTTTTCTCGATGGAAAGTGGTGTCGAGACTGGGTATCGATATAGGGACCCCTGGGTTACGAACCCTGCGCTCTACCACTTCGTCATACCGAGGCTTCCGCACTCTACTGTAACTCCAGAAGACTAGCGTGGCGAGCGCGCTACCCTCTTGCGCCACAAGACCGGTTGATAGGGGTCTTTCACCAGGTACATAGAAAAAAAGCTATACTACTTACCGTGGCTCTAAAATCAATAAAACAGTTTCCAACTTTTCAAGATATATAGTACTTCCTATCTCTCATGTACGAACTCTGTTATGATTAGTTCGTTTTCCTCCTTTACGTACACAACTTTAAACCACAGTAACAACATAGAACATCAGGGAACTTCGACACTAATCGACTA
>JAUCNG010387479.1:0-10946 GCA_032353305.1 Cephalothrix spiralis
CCTCGGTGAATACTTCATATCTCGTGGTATAATTCGGCATATCCCTCGGGTTACCATCAAATAACTGTATATTATACTCCCTCAAAATGTTAAGGTCAAAGTAACTGTTTCTTTTACAGGAGGAAGATAAGGCTTTACCTGATCCGGGTTTTGGTGCTCTCATGAAAATGAATGCTCCAGAATGGCCGTGGATACTAGTTGGTTGCATTGGCTCTATGATGAATGGTGGAGTTCAACCAGCTTTTGCTATGGTATTTGCTGAGTTTATAACAGTAAGTCAAATAGTGTTTATTCATTAGTTATAGAAGAATATAAAGTGTAATATAAAAAGGCAATCATATTTCTAAGATTTCTATGACTTGATTATATAGAATATTTTCCCCTCCGCTCTTGTACGCTTTTAGTACGCCTAAAAGGGTTCAGTCTTCCGCCACCGGACTATTATTATTACACGAACACGGCTTAAATGGCTGTTTCATGATATGTTTACATTTGCTGCAAGTAGTTTTTATTCGAGATTGAAACATCCTATTGACAAAATGGTGCTGTATCTCGCAAGCCTTCCAATCGTTTGTGTTCTTAAATTATTACGAGACTCTTACTGGTCAAGGCGACATTGACGGACATGAGTCTGCATTCATAGACATACATTAATGATCAATGCAAATGAGGTTGTTGTCTCAATCGTGCGTTCTGTCAATAACATAGTTCCTATCAAAATTTACTTTAATAAGTTTTAACTTTAAATATTTTAATTAATAAAAGCATTATTGACTGCTTTACTTTAAGTAAATCGATTTTGGAATTGTGCTTCAAAACCGATGGTACTTACTACTACTTTCAATCAATTATATAATCGTTTCTTTAACCTAAAAGAAATTGTATTTTTCTCTCTAGGTATTTGGAGAAACAGATGAAGCAAAGCGAACCGCTAAAGTCAACCTATTTGCTCTCATTTTTGTTGGAATTGGAGTTGGATCATTTATTGCTATGTTTTTACAGGTAAACTCTACAATAAATTTTGTTAATATTTATGGTAGTTCAATGTGAGTATATTATTAATTAAAGGTGTAGTAGCGCTTTAATGTCCTCTACACTGATGTTGCGATCCAACTGACATCTAAGGAATTTCAATTCGCTAATCGATTGACTATTTAAGTTTGTCTAGCGTTGTCTATTCATAAAAGTCACATGATATTTGTTTTGTTTTTTCAGTCGTACTGCTTTGCAAAATCAGGAGAGGAGTTAACGATGCGAATCCGAATAAAGTTGTTCAATGCTGTTCTGAGACAAGATATAAGTTACTTTGATGATCCGAAAAATAATACCGGTATTCTAACAACTAGATTAGCCACTGAGGCATCGGATATCAAAGGGGTAAGGACATCTCGATTTACTCTCGGAATCCAACGTTCTAAATCGCCCGTCAGATACCTCGACATTGTGCTTTCATATCCAATCACTGGTTCCATAAATAAAAGACCAATCAGCGTCGAGTTCAAAAATTGGAACCAACTCTAATCAGCGATTTCACCCTTCCCCACTTCAAATTACTATTTAAAACTTATGGGGGGGGGGCCTTCGTTTAAAAGTAACTTTTCAGGCAGAAATAAGACTGTCAACAACAAAATTGAGCCTCCTAGAGGGTTTATTTCCTTCATTAAATCACATAACACACTGATTACCTTTTCGATAGCAAATATATATTTAGAGGATATAAAGAAATTAGTTCAAAAGGGTACGGCAGCACTGGTCAGCTATCTTTTCGAAAATGTGGCTGTATTTTAATAGTATCTCTTAATTTCTTATATTCTGTATCATAACCGATGTTAAGTGTATTCTAATAGATGTCAGTGCTGCCATACATTAGTACCTTTTTGAACTAAATTTCTTTATATCCTCTTAAGACAATATCTGCTATCTATATTTTAATAGATACGAAATTATAATATACAGGGTGTCCCGATATTATGGAAAACAGCCAGATGACGTCATATTGTGACTTAATTATAAATTGACCATATCGCTGCTAATAATTACTTGAGAGATTAAAATAAAATAAGTTTGGTGCAAATCTGTCGAACAACAACTGAGCTAAATAAATTTCCCCAAAGGACCAAAAAGTCAAATTTCTCCAAATGAACGTCATTCATCAGGAGAATCATCATACATGTAGTATGGATCGATCTGCACCAAGTCTGTTTTATTCGAGAGAGAGAGACCATGTTCTCGAATACGTATTTGTACAAATAAGAGAGACAAAGTGTACTTGTATATTACTTATCTTTGTTATGACTTTCTGTTTCAGGCCACTGGTTCTCGAGTAGGAATGGTTTTGCAATCAATCGCTAACATGGGAACGGCTCTGGTTCTTGCATTTATTTTCGGTTGGCAATTAACTCTTGTTATTTTGGCATTCTGTCCTATAATTGCCATAGCTGGATTTATCCAAATGAGAATTTTGCAAGGAACTTCATCACGAAATAATAAAGGTCTCGAAGAAGCCGGAAAGGTCAGTATACATGCATTGAAGGGATTAAGCTTTTTTATGGCGCCTCGGTGGCAAAGTGGTAGAATGTCGGTCTTTGAATCCGGAGGTCCCGGGCTCGACACTACTTTACATCGGTGGGAACCTTCAGCAAGTTCTTCAGCGTAAACTACCTCTTGGTTGGCTCGGTCAGGTTAAATACGTTAAATCGTTACCTTGGCATTTAAACTCTCCTAGCGGCGTAACTGTGAACTATAGAAAATAATTTCCCATTTAACCTAATGTTTATTTTCGATAAGCTATCTTTTGAAAAAAATCGCGACACTCTGCTATCAATTTTAACTTTCACCATAATACTAAATTGATCTATTTTGACCATGAATGACCTCTAGCGTCGAAAATATAAACTTTAGAAAAACAGGGTGTAGGTTTCTTAGAATTTCATAAGCTATTCAATAAAAGGAAGGAACTGCGACTCTCTACGACGACTTTGACCTCGACCTCCGGGCCCAGGGTCATAGCTCGACCCCTAATAACGTTTTTGCTCAACTGATTGTACTAATGGTCTAATGAAGCTTCAATACAAGTTTTTTTTCTCTTCTAAATTTTATAATTGCGCCGCTAGTGGCCAAAATACTAATTTTTTGGCACCTCCTCCTTGGGTTTTAATCTCAGCTTAATGAAACTTTAATATATAAAAGCATAATAAGCAGTTAAGTTCATAAATATGCCATTTCCAATTGAGCTCCATCGCGCCAGTGGCGTATTTTTTATCCTTGATAATGTCCAATAAATTTATATTTTAAATTCTTTTAGATTGACATCCAAGAAGCCTTACCCGTGAGAAATTATGATTTTTTAAATATTTTAGGTTGCCGTGGAGTCAATATGGAATATTAGAACCGTAGTCCAGTTATCTCTTGAAGAGCGGTTCTACCACATCTTCGAGGAAAGAATGACTGCAACCCATAAGTAAGTTTATGTCTTTTTTATTCTAGTAGTTTGAATAGTAGTTCCCATTAAAAGTTACCACGCGGCCATATTTCAAGATGGCGGACAAAAATGTATTACCAATAGGGATTACGGAATAGTGATCATGAACCAGATTTTACTGTAAAATCCTCATGAATGATCCTCCATTGATGCTCGTGATATCTCCATCAAATTATTTTTAGCATAAGCCACTCGCTGCGAAAAGCGATTAACAAGAGAACATTCTCCGTTCAGACTGATTCAGAGAATCTGCATGTAGCAGGTGTATAATCGACCTCGTCTAATGAACGCTTGAAGCAGACCTGGCTCAAAGTAAATAATGTAATCCTAGCTGCGAACTTGGAACAAAATCTGCCTTCGATAATTTTAAAAATACATCGATCTAGTTATTAGGAGCAGGTAGGATCTATCACCAATGATCACTATTCCGTAATCCCTATTGGTATTACGGACTGATAGAAATGTGAAACTTCACTAAGGTCATATGATATTACGTCATTAGTCACATGCGATAAACAGGTTATCTAAAATTCCGGTTTTCAGTTTCAATAACGGTTACGATATATGTTTATTGTATTGAAATAAGTTTATTTGTTTATATTTCAGATCTGCTGTTAGATACGCCCACATTTCCGGTTTTGCGTACGGGGTTTCTCAGTCAGTCATCAATTATGCCTACGCTGCATCATTTGTGATGGGCGCTTACCTCATTGAGCAGAAAGAGATGGATTTCATCGGCGTTTTTAGGTGAGATGTAATCCCATTTGTACTTATATTTTGGCTTTTTGCCTTTTGACATACCATTTATACCGTCCAATTGTGTCTGTCTAAAAGTTACCCAAACTACTGGTCTATGAATCAGTTATTTTATTGCTCACTAATGTATGTCTCACTATAACGGACACTCCGAAATATAATTACGGATAATTTCTCTGGTGTCCGTAATTCCGGGGTTCTACTGTAAACCGCTTTTCCTTAAGCCTAATCCTAAGCATAATTCCCGCCCTGTGGGCCTGTTCATGGTGATGAGGTTACAGACATCCCGCGCGAACAGGCCCCGCAGGGCGGTCATTAGACCTGGCCCAAGGCTAGACTTGTTAGCGAATATTTTATGTGCACATGTATTGTGATATGTCGCTGCAAGCATGAAGGCTTAACTCAAACTGAATGTCTAAAATTCGCGATGGAGAATGATCAGATGGATAGACGTTGGGTTCCCCGCAGGGGCATCCTGAAGGCATGTAGACTTATCTCAATTGAAAACTGTAATGTGTGAAACGAGTCATCATATACGGGTCTTTTATGGTATTTTCTTTTTAGTTGCTTTTAATGGTTAATAGGTGTTTGCTTTATTTAGCGGTGGAAGCATTTATCGACAATAGCTTTTTAATACGTAGGCTATACATCATAATTTTGCTTGGTATTAAGGCCAAGGGTGGGTGGGTATAAAAAATGTTTAATATGTTTAATACAATCGGTGTGGAAAATTGGTACGCATTAAAGAAATTGCATAAGTTTCCAGTAAATAATTGCACCGCAGAAAAAATATGCAATAAGGCGGGCACCTGGTTAAAATTTGCAATATGTGGAGACTATTTACAAAAAGGGTTGGGTGGGTCGAAATGTAGTGGAAATAAATTGCAAAATTCCAAATCTAAAGGGTGGGTGGGTATACTGAATCCCATTATGCTAACTTTTTATGGCCTGCCGCAGATGGGATTTTTGAAAAGCTGGTCTATAGCTATACATCATAATTTTGCTTGGTATTAAGGCCAAGGGTGGGTGGGTATAAAAAATGTTTAATATGTTTAATACAATCGGTGTGGAAAATTGGTACGCATTAAAGAAATTGCATAAGTTTCCAGTAAATAATTGCACCGCAGAAAAAATATGCAATAAGGCGGGCACCTGGTTAAAATTTGCAATATGTGGAGACTATTTACAAAAAGGGTTGGGTGGGTCGAAATGTAGTGGAAATAAATTGCAAAATTCCAAATCTAAAGGGTGGGTGGGTATACTGAATCCCATTATGCTAACTTTTTATGGCCTGCCGCAGATGGGATTTTTGAAAAGCTGGTCTATACCAAACATATAACGAACATGCAGTTCGTGTTTTAGTAAAATGACTGTTATATAGTCATTCATGGCTTTGCTTTACTTAATAAAAACATTTTCCAGAAGTTGGATCGCAAAGAATGGACAAGTTTAAGTTTTATGTATTCTGGTAATTTATTTTCCCAGGTTTTTTTGGAGCTATGATGCTTCGTGAAATGTGTTCATTTGCACCAAATTAAGTCAAAGCAGCTGTAGCGGGTTTTCGCTACTTTAAACCAAAAACCCTTGATCGTCGACTATTTACGGAGTGAAACCGTAAAATTATGAATCTTCTTTTCGTTTTATTTTTTATCAGAGTATTTGGCGTGGTGGTGTTTGGAGCTATGGCCTTAGGTAAAGTTAGTTCCTTTGCCCCAGATTTAGCGAAAGCAAAGAGCGCATCTATAAGTGTATTTGCCACCCTCAATCGTACATCACTTATTGATAATTCGTCAGAAGCTGGAGCCCAACCGGTAAGAGTGTTGTTTATTAGTGGTAATTGGACTATGATTTAACAAAATTCTGTTATAATGCAACCAATTTACATGTTTATAACCAAGAATGGATGGAAAGAATAAACAACGTTTTTTATAGCGAAATAATAAAAAAAAAATGTTCAACCTGTCAGATCGATTCACTTCAAAATAAACTCTGTATTTCCTAGAAACAAAAAACCGCAAGTAATCCTTAAAATATTTATTATTCATAAATTCGCTTTAATGTGACATGTTTCCCCAAAAGTGGGTTTTAAGAAGAAAACCTTTAAAGTAGTTTGAAAATCCGACCATTGCCGAATGCCCGTTCGTTAAGTTCCAACTTCAGTCTCGGATGCATTGGCATATTTGAGGTGGGGAAAAATGTCAAATTAAAGTGAATTTATGAATAACCAAAATTTTACGGATCAAGTTGTGGTTTTTTGTTGTTAGGAAATAAAAGAGTTTATGTATTTTGTAAATTTGTCGATCCGACGGGTTGAACATTTTGTATTATTCCGATGAAAAACGCTATAAAAACGTTGTATATTCTTTCCATCCATTCTTGATATAACTCTCTTATTTTTCTGGTACTTTCTGCAATTTCAACCTCATGGATATACGTTCCTCAGTTCATAATACTTTTTCTTAACAATGATTTAACTTGTGATATTTCAAGAAATAGAGGTTCCTTCACTAATACCCTTATAACTTTGGTAAAAATTGTCCCAGGAGATCAAATGATAATCAATAAGATCAGACGATAATGTTCTTTAATTTTAAATTTTGATATAAATTTCAAAATAAGTCATCGTCTTGAATCGTGAATGACGAAAATGCGAAATATACACACTTTTCAGTAATATTTGGTCAATTATCCTTTATAGAATGTGTCTAAGAGTCTAATATGGCAGCTTATACATGTATAACTATAAATACCTATCCTGGACTCCTATTTGTGAATATTTATTTTGACCCATTTGAGGGGCCGCTGGGGCCGTTTCATGATGGATAAATTAGAAGGTTGCATTATCGCAGAATTTAATTAAATTAAAATGTCAAAACCACTAATTAACCACATTCTTAAAAGGTGGAGCTCAACCAGTAAGATCTTACCGGTTGAGCTCCACCTTTTGACGGGTATTGACAATTTACGAAATTACATGGTAAACCACGAAATGGCTATAGTGTATTCATTTCTAAGCTGATAGTAATTAAAAATGCCCAAGTGCTACAACCGCACGTGGTTACTCTTTCGATGAAATGTAAAGTTAATTGACCGACAACTGATTGGTTTTATAATAATAAAAATATCCTGTCATTTTTTATAAATCCTATTTCGGTTAATTTAAAAAAAAATTAAAAACAGTTCTTCAGTGCTTGGTTTGTCAGTTTGTGAATTGTCAATTTCTATCGAAGTGGTTTATGATCGAAGGTGGAAAATTATTACTTGTTTCGATGAGGTCTTTGTTTTTGCCAAATTGAGGGCATGGGAACCAAATTGCCTTATGGCCATGCCTATAGCTCCGAACACCGCCACGCCAAATAATCTGAAAAGGAAATAAAAGACGATTTATAACTTTACTCTAGTCTTACCGGTTTCAGTCTGTTAGTCTACAAGCCATCGACCATAAGAAGCGAAAATTAGCCTTTAACTAGTCTTAATAATCAGTCTATTGAAGCTCTTGCATATCGCGGCACCAGTGCTGGACATTGCGCCATCTTGAAATTTTTAAAAAAGAATTAAATTTGTTAGTTTTTATGCTCGTTCAATGTTAAGTTTGTGCAAAAATATTATTAAGAATCGATACATAATTAATGTTTTAGTATTTAAAGTTGAATCGATACACATTGAATGTTTTTGTATTTAAAGTTAAATCGATACACATTGAATGTTGTAAAACAAAGTAAAACATAGTTGAATTTATTGTGGCCGAAACAGCCGGTTTATCCCCATTTTTACACAATAAATTCAATATTTCTTTAGAATATTCTGCTCAATTCTTAAAGGGACATTGAACAAGTATGATTACTTCGTAACAAATGAATAACAAAAGAATTCAATTTTTAAAAATTTCGAAACAAGATTGCGCAATGTCCTGCACTGGTGCCGCGATCGACTAGGACTAAAATTTTAAGATGTCTGATAGACATAGGTTATTAGGACGAGTTTTAGGCCAAGCGAAACCCGCTTTGGAGCTACTGCAGGTTTGGCTAAATTTGGTGCAAATTAACCCATTTCACCAAAAGAACAGCTTCAAAAACCCTTGGTGAAAGAATGGTACAATTACCAGAATACATTAAACAAACATATTCTTTATTCTTTGCAGTCCAAGTGTTTCTAGCGTACAGTAAAATCAACCCAAAACATCAACCTGCAGCCCATGCATATTAATCGCTGATTGCAACCCTGCTTTCGTTTCTCTTCCTTTATGGATGTTGAGGAGCACATGCACTCACTGCAGGGTTGTAATCACACTAGTCGGCCAAAAATGTGGGCTACAGATGGATGTTTTGGGTTTATTTTACTGTACGCCAGAAAGTGGACTTATGACGTTACGTTCCTACATGTTTCAATTAAGTTATACAAGTATGCATTGCTTGCTTGACTAGTAAGGCTATTTCATTGCTTATTTTACGGCTTATTTTTAAAAGAGAGTGGCGGTTAAAATAACTTTTTCATTTTTTTTTTGAAAAATGAAGTTGTAGTACGTCGGTATCTGAAATTGGGAGTACAACACAATGTATATAGGGTGGCGTATGTTAAAGACAATGGCATTGTCAAAATTATGGTAACGTGTACTGATGACGTCATATCCGGAAATACTTAATATCTACGAATCTGTTCAAGCTAAGTCGATGAAATTTGGTAAATTGGGTATAAGCCATAAATGCTAAAAAACAAACTCGTTGTTAAAATTAAGGTCACGTAAACTGCCGACTTTATAAGTTATAACCGGAAGTGTTCTTAATATCTCAATACCTATTGATTCTGAGTTATGTTGCAAATTTCATAGAAACACCTAATCACCCGGCGGGCCGGGGGTATAGCCAAGGCCCAGAAGGTCCATGAGCTTTATTTTGGTCTGATTTTTATTTTTTCCACAGGCCCATTGCACGGCGGGGGTCCCTTACGGGGCCTGTGATTTTTTCCCGCCGCTTCTTGAAAAGTTTGTTTTTTAAAAACAATCAATAAAAATACCTTACTGCACATATAACAATAGACTGATGATTCTATAGACGTTAGCCTGCTGTATATTACGGGACACATTAGGATCCGTTTTAGGATCTAGATATAACCTATTAGCCAATATATCACCGTCTTATCTTAAATAGCTGACCAACTGCTGTCAATAGATTTTATATTGTCATTCATATTTTTTTCTATCTCTATCAGAAGTGCCCAAACTTAGAACGGCATTTTTTTTAAACGCCGCTAAAAACGGTATATATTTTATTTACTTAATTGGGCTAAGGTATGATTTGATATTGTCATTCAAAGGCTGGGCTTTATTATAGGTTTAGATCCTAAAACTGAGACATGTATCCAGTATTATACAGCGAGTCTAACGTCTATAGTATTATCAGTCAATGATATAACGTATAGTTCGTGCTTTAATTAAATGAATGTTATAGAAATGCATGGCTTTGCTTTACATATACAATATTTTCCAGAAGTTGGATCTCAAAGAATGGACTAGTTTAAGTTATATGTATTCTGATAATTATATAGCATTATATTATTCTTTTCTCAGGGTTTTTGGCGTTGTTGTTTTTGGAGCTATGGCGCTTGGTGAAATGGGTTCTTTTGCACCAAATTTAGCTAAAGCCGTTGTTGCTGCCAAACGGGTTTTCGCTACTATAAACCGAAAATCCTTGGTAGATAGTTCATCAACAACGGGAATAAAGCCGGTAAGACTTGTAAAATTATGAATCTTATTGTTTTATTTATATTTTATCAGAGTATTTGCCGTGGTGGTGTTTGGAGCTATGGCTCTAGGGCAAGTTAGTTGATATTGCGAAGGCATTGACAGCATCGAAACATGTATTTGCCACCTTCGAGCTTAACCCACTTATTGATACTTCGTCGGAAGATGGAGCTCAACCGGTAAGAGAGTATTGTTTAGGCCAAACAAGAATATTGTTATGTTTCCGGTGTTCCGACCTTCCCTAAATTTGTCTCCGACCCTAAATTATTTTTATTTTATTTCCTACAACCCCCCCCCCCCCCAAATAATAAAAAAAAAAATTCCGACCCTCTTTGAAATCCCAAAACACCAGAAACCTAAATTGTTTTACCCCCCCCCAAATGAAAAATCAAAATAAAATAAAATATTTTTCCGTTTTGAAATCCCAAAACACCGGAAACCTAACAATATTTTTGTTTGGCCTTATCAGTGGTGGTAGAATGTTTATAGTTTAATTAACATTGCCATTATGCAACCCTCTAACAAAATTTGCCTCGCCCGCTCGACTCGTTATCAATTTAAGCCTGCCGCACACTAGGCTCTGCATCGGGGCATTGTAGCATCGCATCAAAATTCCTAGTCTGGTACACCATCGCACGTTCGCAGCATTGCATAAAAAATCATTTTTTGGATTTCAAATGTCCCGCAGGTGTGCATGGGGGGAACGCCAATTTACGCTATATTTGCGCCAACTTTTAAACTTTTATCAAAATTTATTACTTTTTATTAAAACTAATTTAGATTAAATTAATTACCTTAGGAGTGATTTTTCCCTTGAGATATATTGAGATTTATATGAGATCATGCCAAATATGATGCTTTATTCAATAAAATTGTCGAATTCCCACCCATATGGTTCGAGACCCGGCTCGACACCACTTTTCATCGGGTGGAACCTTAAGCAAGTTCCTCAGCGCATAGCTTCCTGGG
>JAUCNG010387590.1:0-10944 GCA_032353305.1 Cephalothrix spiralis
TATGGGCCAAAAGGAGGTTTTTTGCTTCAAACTTTGACACCCCCTAGCGGCGAAACGAAAAAGTATTTTGGGACGTGACCCACCCCACACCAGTTTACTAACTATACTCTACAATCCCTGAAAGTTTCAAGTCTCCAGCTACTCCGGAAGTACGATATCTCATGGGGAGAATAATAATAAACTGGAGAAGAACACAATGTTTTCGATTTTTAAAATCGAATAAACATTGTAACAACACAATGTTTTCGATTTTGAAAATCGAAAACATAATGACAATTTGGTAGAATTTATGCCGACATAAATTGTAAGACCAAAGGGGATGATCACCGTCCTTTGTCTAAATGGACTTTTATCTACGGTGATGATCACCTTTGGTATGGTGTAGCATTAAATTTACAGTATCACTTGTTTGGCCTCTATACCGAGGTTGCATACACCGCCGTATCTGGACTAGAAGTACTGGTTCCGTTCCCGTGCCATTTTAAATCTTAAGACGCTACCACGTCGTGATCTAAAGATTAAAAGATTTAAACCTAGCGACTTCAACTACGCTAATCGATTGACTATTGAATCACTTATTGTTCTCTCATGAGTTTCCAAGGGAAAGGTTTATCAAGGGTTACAAATGCTAATAAATAAATGCCTATAAGATCGAGAATACTGTGTTTATTATACTTACAATGTTTATAATATAAAGTTTCTGCAATTAGGGGTTATAGTTGAAGATAGAAGCATTTATCTATTAGCATTTGGGGTTACCATACTCGTTCAATAAAATGGACCCCCTGATTGTACATTTAAATACGATTTCAGGGCACGTTTATCACTTTTTGGCCCTGATGTCAGCTCGTATCTCAGTGTACACCGTTTTGACTTCATTACATTCGCCTTTCTTCTAAGATTAGATCTTCTGACATGCATCATATATTTTTTCAGAGCTATGGACTGTTAAAGGATTTCATTTTCATTTAAAAAAACTTGGTGACAAGTATGGGGACATATTTCTCTACAAGTTTGGTAGGTATTAGTCTGCTAAAGAAGCCGTAATGGAGCAGGCAACCAGTCTACAGCTGCTCCAACGTCTTCCTTCGATCGATTTAGTTCATCCATTTTTTTTCAATAGTCGATACCTTGCGGCAACGAAACTATTATAACTGATGATATCCAACAAAAATTTAACACCTTTGAAATTTTTTTACTAAAATTATTGACCCTTAGTTCGGCCCTATTTTTCGGCGTATATTTATGTGCGTAAACAGGTGCGTCAATCGCTAGTTAATATGACTTGAGATGCTTTCAGTTCTGTTAGTAAATCTAAAAAATAAGTCTATAACAATTAATCAATGATAATCAAACTTTAACCTTGTTATACAGATTTTTTTAGGAGTTAGACGTTATTCAGAACAACCCTGCACATTCACGATTCTTCATCGCGATGTCAATTTAAAGTGTTATAAGTTTATTAATTCATAATTAAAGAATGAAAAGTTGGTAAATAAATATCTATCCAATGGATTTTGAGAACCGCGCTCTTTTACGAGAAGTAATTTGTCAAATATTGGTAAAACAGGCTTTATATCGATTTATTTAAAAGATCATTTGGCTGTTGGTTTAGTACTTAAATAGTGTCAAGAACAAAGATGGCGGATGTAGTACTATTGAATATGTTATTAGAATGTAAAACAATAAGTTTGGAATTCTAACATATTCTTAAGCATATTAGGTGATCTTAGGTAGGTATACAATATTGCATTATATCAACAGAAGACATTGGTATCTAAGAACGCTGGAAGCAGCATTTCGTTGTCCATTTAGGGATGACTCAAACCAAACTCTAAATTAAATATGTTAACCGGCCGGTCAGCTTAGTAGGTAGAGCATGAGACTCATAATCTCATGGTCGAGTGTTCGAATCCCGTTCGATCCATTTCTCTCTCTATATATACAGACTGTCATCCAGTATGCCAAATCAAAGACAATTGCGACTCATTTAATTGTCTGGGATTGGTGTGTATATATGAAAAATGGTTTCATGCACATTAAAGATCCCTGGGGGCTATTCGACGAAGAGTAGCCGCAAGGCGGCTTCCCAGGTTAGCTTACCCAATACGTAGCCGATGACGAAGTGACGCACGTCAACCCTGTGGTTCAAAGACCGCATGCTGGACTGAAAAGTCCGGTATGGTATTGACGACGAATCAAGTGGTACAATTTTTGAACCAGATTTCATTAAAATAGCTTATTTCTATACATAATTTTACTTTTTCTTAATTAAAGGGCCTAGAGCTTCATATAATTTTGTGGTACTGAACAGCATTGAAGCAGTTAACGATGCATTTGTGAAAGGCAATAATGATTTCAGTGGAAGGACACAAGGATTTAGTGGTAGGTATTCAATGTACGCCGTTTTTTTAGTAGTCTTTGTTTCACAAGTTTCGGACAGTACAGGAACCTATCATTCTAAAATATTAGGTAATGCCCACTAAGGTAATGCCCATTAAGGCAGTATCCGGTGGGGCAGGGTTGTTGACAAGAAGATTCAAAAAAATTAAAAAGGTAACTTCCTGCGGTTTTTAATCAAAATTTACAATATCCATATAGTTTGAGTGGGTACATGTAGGCTAATGTCTTTTTCTATACGCCATAAGGTATAAGTCTTACGACACCTTTTAGGATAAGACCAGATTTTAGACTTGGCAGACTAATGGCTCCTCATTTTCCATTGATTGACCGGAAGCCTTAATAGGCCCTAAACCAATCACCTATGGCCAGAGTATGGAGATGACATTCTTGAAAACCCGTGATCATTGCGTGACTGCGTATATCTATGTTACTTATCCAATTTCAGTACATTTATTAGGCTTTGATAAGAGCATAGCTTTGGGAGATTATGATGCGATATGGCGTAACAGACGAAATATCGCCGGAAAAGCATTAAGGTAAGAAACCAGTTCATTGAAACTTTGAAAACCATGCCTAGACCTTGTAGAGTCGCGGCCTTAAGGTAATTTAATATCCGCAGCTTAATACTAAAGAATTAGGAAAAAATAGCAATAGTCCCAAATTTAAAGTATATAATTTGAATAGATATGACATCAATGCTGAGTCGTATTTGCCTCATAGTGTCTCTTTTAAGCAGAGTGTCCTATTTGTGTTAATTTTTCCCTCTCTTTAGGACATTTTTACTCGGCAACAAGCTTGAAAAAGCAGTTCACGATGGTATGGATCAGGTTATTTCTACATTTGATGAATTATCAAAGGATGGTAAAGCATTGGAACCATTGGTTTATATGAACTTTGTGACGTATAATGTTATTTGTAGTACCCTATTCAGTAAAACGTGAGTTATAGAATAAATACGAAGAATAGTTAACCCATCTAATAATACGTGTACATGTATACAAAAAATGTATATTATTTTGTCTGAGAATGGAATAATAACCTATACTTTTAATTAAAAATTTTTAATTCATCGAGTATTTCTATTCCGTAAATAGTTGTACATGTACATTTATATAAAATATTTTCTACCTTTCCTACCACGCTATCGCAATTATGCATATGGTGTAAGACTAGTATTGGTCATCCGGTCAACGACTCACCCAGTCCAAATCTCCAAAAGTCAGAATTATTGGGGGGGGGGGGGTCAAAAATATAACTTCGGGGTAAGTACGATTTGATTGGAGATTTGATTTATGGTATAGGAATATCTTAATGACCAAAATATAAAAATTGGACCATTGTCGCAATAATTGTTCGAATGGGAGGAAGTTTATGCTGCCCCCTAGTTTGCTAAAGTAAACCGGAATTTTTGTTCACTAGAATAGCTGCCACCTATATTTTTGACTAAAGGTAAAAATTTGTATACCTTTTTTGGGAGGTTTACAAAAATCAATTAACTTTTTGTTATTTTTTTGGGGTGCTAAAAAGCAAAAGCTTCAAAATGGCTCAATCAGATTAAAGGTCCTTAGGGGAAGTTATAATTTTTAAAGTCGACCCTTTAAGTATTAAATACTAGTCTGACACCATATCCGAACAGTAATAAGCGGCAATTGCTGCATCCTCGTTCCAATGGTATTATATCATATTTCATAATACACTGGCCCGATCGACAATAAATTCATCTTTTAATAGCGAACCAAACAATAAGTAGTCTTACACCACTTATCGATTTTACCAATAATTATTCAACGCCTATGGATTTTATAGCTGTATCACGCAGATCAGAGAGACAGCTAGACAAAAATATGGCGCTTCTATGCTGTCTATAAACCCATGCAAAAGTCGTCGACCTTCCGCTAAGGTGCGCAAACACATCCGAGTGGTCTAAGACGTAATTTCACAATTGGACTGTAACATTAAAAATGAAAACATGATAGCATAATAAACTCATGTTTTATGCATTTTTCATGTTTTTTTTAGATTTCATGTAACTCAATTATGCAATAGTTCACACGAAAAAAATGAAATTTTTGACCGTTTTTAAGACCATGTTAAAACAGTCAGGTGAGTCTTTTGACCAATCAGTGGCCCCATATCTTTTTCAAAATCCATGCAAAGAAATTCGTAATGGATGTAGTCAGAGCCTTAGCCAAGCACCTGCAGGCTGACGCTCTGACAGGTGAGAATTTAATTGCTGTCGCTTGCCGATTTACTGTAATGTTTTTCTATTGAATTCAAGCTCTAAGAAGGAAACATCGGAAGCATTTGTGGATTTCACAGAGCTGCCAAAAACATCGATTTCAAATACTAAAAATATATATAGGATGAGTTTCTGCTGGAAGACTGCATCCTCTGATATATATATGATATAGCGGGTTGTACTCCAACTCCAGACACCGACTGGGGTGGGGTGGGTGTTTTCGAAGGTAGAAAAAGTTTGAGTACGTACTCTGATTTGGTGGGTGTCCAGCAAAAAATAGGAAAAAAGTTAGAGTACATACTCTTATTTGGTGGGTGTCTGGAAAAAAATCCAAAAAATTTGAAGTACGGACTCTAATTTGGCAAAAAATAGAGAGAAAATATTTTTTCCTAAAAAAACTGCGTTAAAGAATTTCAAAATCTTTCAACAACAATTTGTCGGTGTCTGGCAAAAAATTCCCAAAAATAAGAATACGTACTCTAATTTAGTGGGTGTTCGGCAAAATATCCCAAAAAGATAGAGTGCGTACTCTAATTTGGTGGGTGTCTGCCAAAAAATCCCCCAAAAGTTAGAGAACGTACTCTAATTTGGTGAGTATAAGCATACGTACTATAATTTTAGGGGTGGTGGGGTAGTACGTCGGTGTCAGAAGTTGGAGTACAACCCCTCCCCCTCTCCTGTATAGCATAAAGCATAACAATTTGAAATGGTTGAAATAATTAATGATTTTATTACTGGAAATATATTTCAGATTTAAATTTGATGATGAAGATTTTAAGCTAATCTACGAATGTAGAAATGTCTTCACACCTGGGCTGACTGATGATCTGTTTCCAAGCTTTATGAACAAGATTTATCTCACGCAAGAAGGAAAAAAGGCGGTTGAAACCAAAAATAAAATGGATGCCTATTTCGATGCTGTGGTCCAAAAACATAAACATAATTACAAAGAAACTGGTTTGTGAGATTTTATTCTATAACAAATACTTATAATTTGATTCAGGGTGTCCATTGAAATTATTTTGTTCTGCCCTGATTTGGCAAGTATGCGCAATAAGAAAAATATACGCATTAAGCTAGCTAAAATATGGATTTCTCCGACGAATTTTTATTTTTAACTGGTTGTGCACACCTAAAGCAAATTTCAGATATTTGATAACCGCTTTTCTCTGATAAAGAAACATATGGTCCAGAGTATATACTCTTGATAACGAACGAACCCAACTGTGTTTTAGAGAGATCTAATATATAACAAAATATAATAAAAGAAACCATATTTTGATTTTAAAATATTATCTGAAAAATCTGGCGTTAACTAGAATCGATCGTTAACTTCTATTCAACCTATAAGCTATAAACTTGCCCGGGAAACATCAGTAGATGTAACCTAAACTCATTCTCACTTGTCAGAGTGTCAGTCTTGCATCTGCTCGGCTAACACTCTTGACTCTATCCACAAGCCAAAATTCTGCATAGATTATACAACCTCTCAAATCGTGTGCTGGCCTTGATTGGTTAACCGATTCACGTGACCGGGCGCAGCTGTCATTGTATACGGATATTTATATAGCTCAGCTTTGACAAATTGGATATCAAGCCAGGATGGCCTAGTGGTCTAAGGCGCCAATTCTTAACTGGTCGACGTACATGGCAGAAGTTAAGTGTCTTGGTTCGATCCTTGCCTATCTTCATTTCATGTTATAATATAAGTCTAGTTAGAAAAATGTTTCTTTACAGATGATTTGGACATCGATTATGCCAGGTATTATGAAATATGATATAATACCCTGGGAACGAGGATGACCTAAACTGTTTTTTTCAGGTCAAGTCAATGATATGTTAGATCACCTTTTGCAAATCCAAGAAGAGAGAGCCATAGATGGAGAGGAGTTCCGGAAATTGGATGACGGTGAAATGATTGGGATAATTTTGGATTTTTTCGGAGGTATGATTCTATAAAATAGGAGACTCTTCTCCCTTGGGACTCAAGACCACTGACAAAAGAGAAAATTTAAGAAACTTGGACAACAATATAAATATTTCGCCCCAAGTACAATGAAAGGATTATCAAAGTCAAATATAGTCATTGATAAACCAATGTCTAACGAACTATTGTCCTTCAATTAAGTAGATATGGCCAATACCGACGCGAGAGTTATAATATGGTCTAAAATATCTCAGCTCGCTGTGGTAGTTTAACAAGTCTTAAGTACCAGCTGTCAGTACGAATTAGATAAGTTGATTGCATACAATAGCTACAAGAAGATTTCAGTGCATATTTTAAGAACTTTCTACAACTCTGCCGTTATACAGGTTTAATATAGAAATTGAAGGACATTATTTCACGAGACATTAATAATAAAACTGATATATTCCTTCAACTTTGAAAAATTCAAACTTATTAATTTATACAGGGCGGCCACTCGTTTACTGTTCTATGATTCCCTTACTTTCCCCTGATTTTCGCTATAAGCCCGCGCAATGATCATTGTATACAGTAAATAATTTTTTTTAAATTCTCGTGATTCATATTTCAGCGGGGACTGATACAGTTTCAAATACTCTGACTTGGATAATTCACTTCATGGTTAAATATCCAGACGTACAGGAAAAAGTCTACTTGGAAATTAAAGAAATTTACGGTAAATATACAGTGTTGCCCAATAAAAAAGAAACTAGATTTAATTTAACGATTAATTGTGTAGAGGCGAACGAAAACTAGTTCACCATAAAACACTGTGCAAATATAGAACAATATACATATTCCAAGAATCCAATTAGTCTAAATTATCTGTCACTTTTCCTCAGATAATCCCCAAAGACAAAAGGATATTCAACAGGTTGTTAGAGGTACATGTGAATTATCTATCAACGTCATGCATCGTTCTTATACGTCCCCCATTGCCAATGCAATTTATGCATAGGCGAGACGGGTCAAACTTTTACATACATTTGTATACAGTACCGGACAAAATAAACTTGCACGCTGTTTGGACGTTGGCCGTTTGTCAAAACGGCTTCGGCAAAACGGCTTACGGCCAATTGAGACATTGAAATGTTTTTTATTCTTGAAAAAGGGATATGGTGCAATAGGTGCATAGTATTCGGGGAATGAATGATTATCAAGGCAGCAGTATAGGCTACAACGAGGGATAATTTCAATTTGGATGGCTTTGAAAATTCAGTTTCAGTTCACAAACTAGTCCGCTTAAATTTTTTAAACAAGAGTGTATATTTTGGGAAAAGATAATTTGGAAAATATTGCTAACTTATATTTTAGGAACCAATTCATACCCAAATATTGCTGATCGGCATAAACTTTCTTACACCGAGGCTGTCCAATATGAATGCATGCGTCTTGGAATGGCAACACCAATAGGTTTACCACACAAGGCTATAAAGGATTCTAAACTACGTAAGCTTTTTTTGACAAATTTTGCCCTCGCCAATATTTCCGTCCAATTGTGTGATCAAAAATCTTTCACCGTCTGTCTCATGGATACAATTTAAAATTTACACAATCAAAAATTGTTTTCTTAGAAACAAGATCTAGATTCATCAGGTATTCCTATCCATAGATTCGCTTTAAATACGACATGCCTCCCCCTCGTTTGTCGTAATGCAATGCATCCTTCACCGAAATCGGAAGTTATGGTGTCTTTGGTAAGTTACGTAAAGTATTCTACAACTCGGAATATTATCCGAAGTTATCAAAACAAACAAGGAAATCAAGGTAACAAAGATTTTTCTACGCGAATTTACTTGACGATTCGAGAATTTTCATTTTGTAAATTTTGAAGTGAATCATGCAATTAGATTATTAGACGGGAAAACATTTCGAAAAGTTATTTTGTTGAAACAACAAATGCAAAATGTCTTGTTGAATGTGACTTATTGTTTTAAAATGGCCCTTTTTGTTTTGTCTCTTTAAGTAGACCTAATCAAATAAATTGATAAGATAATTTTGTCTAAATCACTATCAATTTTAAGAGGCTAAAATTTTATCAAAATTTAATAAATCCTTTTTACAGGTGAATTTGACATACCAAAGGATTATCAGGTCCTTCTGAATCACTACGCACTTCATTTCGATACAAGGTATTGGGATAAGCCATCTGAATTTAACCCGGAGCGGTTTCTTGGCGACGACGGCAAACTCGGTCCTAAACCTAAGAGCTTTTTGCCATTTTCAGCAGGGAGGAGAGGTTGTATTGGCGAAAATGTTGCCAAGCCCGAGATATTTCTGATTTTCACAGCTTTAATACAGAGGTATAAAATCAAAACTGCGCAAACAAATCAACCACTTTCATCTGAGATTATGGATCAAGGTTTACCAAAACCATTCGAAATTTGCCTTGTAAAGCGATCAAAATAAACAGTATTTATTGTAAAAGTAACTTGTATATTTGATATTATTTATCTTGTATTTAATATTTAATGGCTTTTGCCGGTCCAAATGAGGGTCGTTGTCATACAACTTAATATATTTTTTTGAATCTATGAATAAAGATTGATATTAAACTCTTTTAATTGAATCCCCTAAATAATTTTGTTGTTGTTCATTGGATTATTTCCCTGTTACTGTTTTCTATCTTGCGCTTCATTCCATTTTTCGATAATAAAATTAGCGATAACATAACTCACTGATTTTATTCAAGATTTTTTTTTTACACCGTATATAATTTACTATTTCATGTGTCATACAGGAGGAGACTTTGAAAGTTGTTTAGCCCCCTTCTCCAACCTGCATTCATTTTCTTATTTAATCCAGATTATTTTATTTTACAAAACCTTGATCGTTATTTGGATATTTCTATGTACGCACTGTACTACAATTTTGGAAAATATGCATTTGTTCTGAAAAACTAGGCGCCAAAAAATCTCTGGTTGGCAACACGAAGAGCCAATTCTCATATTTTCCATAGCCTAATCGCTACTTGATTCCGTGACGTCGAAAACCCCTATTTACATACAAGTTTCATTATCCTAGCCCAATTAAAATTAAGCAAATAGGATACTGTTTTTCATAGCGGCGTCTCACAAAATGGCCGTTTTTTTAGTTATGGCGCTTTCATTGGAGTTAGCAAAAAAAATACAAGTAGAAATTATTGATCGCTCATAACTCGGAAGGTATTAGGTTAGGAACAATACATGGAACCTTGACCTACTGCATGGTTTTCGAGCCTAAGGAATTAAAAAATACCAGATTTTTCTCTCTCCAAATCGCTATTGGAAAGAAACGGCAATTTTGTGAGACACGGCAATAAAAACAGTACCCTATTTAGTGACTTCAAATCGGGCTAGGATAGTGAAACTTTGATGGTAATAGGGAATTTTAACGTAGTGACTTCAAATCGGGCTAGGGTAATGAAACTTGGATGTAAATATAGGGGTTTTTAACGTTAGGGAATCGAATGGCGCACATGGTTTTATACAAAAATGGAAAAATGGCACTTTAGCATTTTGTGGAAGCTGCTATTCAGGTCCAGGTTTGTTTAAAATAATATATTTTTATCGAAAATGTAGTACAACGTGACATTTTTAACACTACACTACACTTACCTGTACCAACTGTTAGACCCATAGAAGTCATCCTCAAGGACAAAATTGAACTTCTGGAGAGATCAGTACTGACGAGTGGTGACCTGTAAAAATTACGATTCTGTATCATAACAAAGTAACGAATCATTTAAAACTCGAGGTTTTAAATTATTTCTTAAAAATGAAATGGTTAAGTTTAAGAAACACCCGTCGCGGACGTCGCAGCAGTGGCGTAACGGCCTTTAGGAAGGTTAGAGCACTTCCTAAGGACCCCGACTAAGGGAGCCCCCGCCCCGACTAAGGGGCCCCGGTGAAATTAAACCTGTTCATTTTTGATCGTGTGATAACGCCAAGTGGCTCTAACAAAGGTTTTTGAATTAGTATTGGGGCCCCCAAATGTGAAATGAGTGGTTAAATTTATTTATAAAACGCTAAAATTTCTTGCCTCGCTTCTCTCGGCATTATTAGTGTAAACATAATAGAAACTTGAATACACTATATAATATTTCATTGTGGCGGTATGTTTAGTCTCAGGCTCTTCATAGTGCAACATATTGTCTGAACCCGTTGACAATTTTTGCATGATCAGTCAGTTGGTACAGTCGTATATTAAGTAATTGAAAATGGGATCTACACTACGTGCCACGATATTATGCAAGTACGTTTTTTGGCTATTTCTGGTAGAAAAAATGCAGTGGCTAAAAATTTTTTTTTGCAAAAAATTCTTAATTGATGATAACTATAATCCAGGGGGTTTTACC
>JAUCNG010387701.1:0-10942 GCA_032353305.1 Cephalothrix spiralis
CGCCATGGTCCCGCCCGGTGGCAGCATGGCGTTGTCGGCGTTCAACCGACGGCAAAAGGGGGGCATCGCCGCCAAACTGTAGCCGGCGGGCCGCCTATTTGCCGATCCAAAATGTTAGCTGGGCACACTCGGCAAAGTTTTCATACTGGTGTTTATTCAGAGCTTTAAAATATGAAAAACACCTGTTCTAGCGAAGAAAAAAAATTGTTTTTCATCATAGCTCTAGATTCCTTTTTGGGTCTAACCCTTCCTTTACAGCTAGGTAATAATAAAAATTGTGTCAAATAATATGATGGATCTAGAGTGTCATCTAAGAATTTAATTTATGAAGCATTCAGTAGGGGCCTACCAGTATACGCTTGAGCCTTGATGTCTGCCGGTATACATTTAAACCATTTGGCGTATAAATTTACATACACATTCTTCATTAAATTTCGTTGGCATGGCGTTATTTAGCCGCTGTCAATAATAAATTTAGAATTTTTGTTTACAAAATATACAGCAATTTTTTTTACTTATTGCGGTTACATCCCTCCGCCATTGTATCGAGCCCTAGAAGGAACTGAACAAAACACAAGCCCAGGTAGTCTAATAATAGACCTTAATTATTTGGTCTATTATTTAAAAATCCTGAAACAAAAACCTAAATCCCCCAAAAAATATATCGAAAAAATCCCTAAATCTCAAAAAATTTCCCTAAATCTCAGTAAATCTCATAAAAAATCTTCAAAAATACCCTAAATCACATTTTACATAACTGAAAAAATTTCAGTCAAATTTTTTTTTGGTAGACTATAGAACTTAGAAATTTTTTTAAGTCCCTGAAAACATGTGTTCTCAATCCTTGCTGTTAAAACACTAATATATTACCGATACCTTTGTTTATATCAATAAATATGCATTTAGTGTAAATAGAGTACAAAAATGGAGCTATGTATCGCATTTTATACGAAATATGAAATTTTTTTTTTATTTATAAACTTTATTTTCAAGATCAGATTGACAAATATTTATACATACATGTATTATGAATTTGAAATACCCGGTACTCTCCATTTGGTATTTCTGAGGGATTTTTGATATATTTTTTTGATTTGGTGATTTATATATAGGGACTTTTTGGGATTTTATTACTCTTCATTGGCCCCTGAAAAATCCCTGAATTTAAAGTACTCTTCATTTGGGATTTTTGGGGGATTTTTTAGAGATTTTGGGATTCGTAGGGACTTTTTAGGATTTTATTATTCTTTGTTGACCCAAGACAGCCGGGACCAAACATTTCTAAGTCATGGGATATGTCAATTTTCTCGACTTATTTTAGTATGAAATGCCCCAAAACATTTTTGGTGTTTGAAAAAAAATGAGATTTTTTCTAATTAAGGATCGAGAGAAAAAATTCAACTGAAAAAAAAGTTTCCTTATTTTCATATGAAACGCCCAGAATACTTTTTTCAGTTTAAAAAATTTGGGTTTTTTTCTTCGAATTAATTTTTTTTGAGATTTTTGGATTTTTTAGGGATTTTATTACTATACAATAACTGTTTAAATGCCATGATTATCCCTAAATCCAAAAAATCTCGAAAAATCCCTATATCTCTCAAGCAATCCTCAAAAATCCCTAAATCCCGAAAAAATAATCTTAAAAACATCCCCAAATAATACCTTTAGAAATCTCAAAAAAATCCCTAAATCCCTAAAAAATCCTAATCCCAAAAAATCCCGGATTTGATATACCAACATAAATATATATATAAAATAATGCACTAGTGGATTTTAAATCTGTAAAAATGCAGGTATACAATACAGCTAACACCAAGAGGGCATAAGCAAATATATATGCCCTCTTGCTATCACTAAAAGCCGAAAGTATCAAGGATTTTTATCCAATAACGAAAAACGTAATTTAGTAATAAGTACATAGACTATTGGCATACTTTTCTAAAGGAACGCTTTTGACAAAAATGTTACGTTTGGGAACTGCTAATACATATATACAATGTACAAACATTTTTGAATCTATACTAGTAACTTTGTTCAATTTTAAGGAATTCAATTTCGTAGATCTATAATGATCAGGGCCCAGAAGGTTTCTTCTGACATCCCTGTTTTTTCGGCCTGTCAGTTGGACTTTTCTCACAGACAAAATCTGAAATTTGCTCGAATATCAACATGTGACTGTTTAAGTTTTAAATACGGTATTGACATTTCAAAATGTTTTTCTTTTCTTAAAAGTCTCAAAAATATGATTATCGTGTTTGTCTTAAATGAAAAACCTCCTAGTTGCTAAAATTTTTACTTTAAAAACTGCCCTTGGTGAGTAAGTAAAGTTGGTCAAAGGTATAGCTTGTTACTTGTACATATCAAAATGAAGCTTACAATGAATATTCACTTGAATTTAAAGGTCTATGATAAATTACAATGACATCTATATGTGATAATGATTAGAGTCAATAGATGTCGGTGAATGTGCTAGTGACTTTAAAATTCAACACGAATGCATGCATTCATCATAAGCATTACCAACTACATGTATACTTTGATCAAATTTACCCATCCATCCATCCCAGGGTTGTGGGGTGGTGCACCGCCATAGGGGCAATTTTCATAGTCGAAATTTTTGGCAACTGTTTTTTTTTTGAGGTAAGACAAAGACGATGAAAATGTTTTTGACGCTGTTGGACTGCATCCTTTGCCACTTTTGAGAAGAGAAAAATCATATTTTAGCCCGAAGCCTCACCCTGGAGGTGGGGTAAAAATCACCCTCCCCAGCGGGTTTAAGTTATGGGTCTAGGGATTTTTTTGAAATCATATATAATGCAGTCAATTTTTATCTAAATATGTACCAGTGCAGTGGCGTATTTTAATTGGGTTATACAATAACCCATTACACAATCAAGCGGTCGTCCTAGTTATACTTGTCCTTTTTCCTACTTTTTTGGTTAATTTCCTACTTTTTCAAATGTTAGGCATACTTTTTCTTCTTCCTTTTTATACCTTTTTTTCTTGCATGGTTAAATATTTTTAAATCCTGCGAAGGTTGATACTTCTTCGAAATTCAGTAGGAAAAATTACCTAAAGCTTCAGTAGATTAAATGAATTTCGTCAGCTGCGTACAAACTTGCTGTATTTTGCTTCCTTTAAAAAAAGTGATTTAAATACCGTAAAACCTCACAGATAGACCGCACTTTTTTTACAAAATTTTAGGTAAAAAAGTCAGGGTGCTTACTATACGTGAATACATGATTTTTGAATTTTTTCCAAACTTTAAGAAACCAATTTTAAGTTCGAAAAACAAAAATTAATATAAATTGATGTAATTTGGAATTCAGCTCATATAATTTTGCTTAATAAATACATTGTACGTTAATAGCCGTGACAATGATCAAGTAATGAAATGAATGATTCAGTTAGCGTTTATTATGAAACATTGGTTGAATTCATTGATCCGTTTGAATGGAGTTTTACATTATCTGGAATATGATTTCTCAAAGTTGGAAGGTGCGTACTATACGTTAGTACATAGATTTTTCCTTTTTTTTACCTACATTTTGGCCAAAAGTTGGCGGTGCATAGTGCATACTATACGTTGGGCGTACTTATACGTGAGGTTTTACGATATGTGTTTTTAGCTGTATTCGGCATGTCCTACATATTTGTTCTCCTTTATGTTATTTATAAGCATTTTGTTGTTTTTCAAAGAATATAGCCATTGAGTGTCCCTTTAGAAATAAAATAGGTTTCTTTTGTCACGTTGCCTCTATGACTTATAGTTAATTAAAGCGGTTCACTTGGTACAATTAGCTTGGATGTACCTGAGAAGAAAAACGTATCGCCCGTCTGGGGTCGTGGATACTTCCGTAACACGGACTTCATAAAGCATAGACATGTGATATGCTTTATCTTGTTAATTTTTATTTTCTCGTTGCAATAAAAAAGTATGAATGGAGGCGTTTTTATGGAGGTCTAAATCAGAAAAGATTTAGTAAATCCTTTCCGATTTTCTCTTAAACGTTTTTATTCTGCGCGATGATTTTGGATTTCGAGCAGGATTAGCATCAAACTGACAGCGGATTTAGTAAATCAGCCAAATTCTATCGCCGAGTGATTTACCATCAATAATCAAAAATTGTAGTTAGCGACGTGACGTAGATCATTGTGAGTGGACAATTTTTGAAATTTTGAAAAAATCATTATTTTTATGACTAAATTAGTAAATCAAAACCTATTTCGTAGTTGTGTTTTTTATGCAAAAATAGTGATCAACCAATCACATTGATTCATAGGGCCGGGTGAATATTTTTCGTGGTAAATCTCAAAGGATTTACTAACACTGATAAAACGCCTTAGGCCTTAATTCAAATAATTTCGATTCAACCCTGCTCCGAAACCCTATTTTGTTTACGAAATCGAAACCGTGACTACTTTAGGAGGGGGTCCAAGCATCTTACCGGTATCGATTTTTGGTCATTTTAGGCATCGGTATCGATTAAATTGGGTTTGATAACCACAGAAGCGTTTATCGACTAAAGTCAAGATTCTGAAAAAGAGCTAAATTATCGGAGATCGATTAACGATTAAAAGCAATAAACATAATTTATCGGAAGCGTTAATCGTCATTAAATATCATTTAATTAAATTAAAAGCGTTTAACGGTAGCGGTTATCGATTAAATAGTTTTACGGGTCCAAATTATCGATTATTTGATCTTATATGAAATTATCGAATACGACTATCGATTATTTGATCTGATATGGGGATTTCGGTGAAATTTATCGATTAAGCCGGTTTCCTAATCGATTACGATTAAATCGGAAAAAGCGCTATCGGGGTCGATAAATAGCGTGTTTTTTATCGGAATGCGATTTCCAGAAAGATGCTTGGACCCCCTCCTTTAGGAGGATCATTTGCTCAGCATTGTCTAATCAATTGGTCGTCGCTAACCATTTGGGTACCGTATTGATGTTAAGCTAAAATCTTGGCGGCTATTTTGTTGCCAATACTGGTCGAAAGTGAAAACAATCGCGCAGAATAAAAACGATTTAAAAGTGTCCGCTACATTCATAAAGTTGTTCTTACTGATTTGAAACCGGCCACTGTTTATTGTAAGTATCTTGTTCAGAATTTAGTTATCTTTACATTTTAACTGATTTATTAAAACCTATTTTTGAAATGGTCTAGATATTTTTGATTTTAACCTTGCTTAAAAACGCCAAGAGTGTGATGAAGTGAAGATATGATTAAAGAACAAAAGCCGTAGTTTGAAGTTTGAGGATTGAAGGTACATTTGTATAGTATAGCTTCAATTTTTCGCGATGCTGTTGTATTGTTAGTCTGGTATACAAGTCGTTACTCGTTGCGGAAATTTTCATTTTATAATTTATAAACGACAGTGCAAAAAATTAATGTTTTGTTCATCAAACTATTGTATTGTTTAAAGACTCAGAAATACAGTCTCAAAGAAAATGCAAATGTTAAAATTTCAATCACATTCACTTTCTATTTCCTTTCCAGAAAACCATAGTCAAATGATTGTAACATGGAGTACTAATAACTGTACAAACGGAACGAAAGTTCAGTATGGGCAAGGTATCCCATTTCAGAAGGAAAACAAAGGAACTTGCAAAAAGTTCGTAGATGGCGGGAGTGAAAAAAGTGTCCGCTACATTCATAAAGTTGTTCTTACTGATTTGAAACCGGCCACTGTTTATTGTAAGTATCTTGTTCTGAATTTAGTTATCAAATTTACATTTTAACTGATTTATTTAAACCTATTTTTGAAATGGTCTAGATATTTTTGATAATGATCGAAATAAAAAAGCGCAACCGTTTGTTATTTGATATTATACAAGATGTACTTTTAATTGTTCTACTTAAAAAACCATGATAAATAAAATGCGGAAATTAAATTTTCGTTGAAAAAGCAATATCCGGACTTATAAACTAAAGTTGTCATTACTGTTTTGGTCTACATGTCAATTGCCACAGAGAGCGTATTTAAACGAATACGGTATATGCCAAATCGTTTTTAACTGGAGGCCTAATACTTATACAGTTTATTTTCTGACGGACTTAAAACAAGACTTTAAAGACGGATCCAACTGAATTGCTTAAATGTCAAAATGCCTATGGCCTGTTCCATTTAAGTGTCATACCAAGGTCTCATAAGTGTGAAGTCGAACATCACTGGCTTGAGGATGTATACGATATGACATTTGATTTAGATTTGATTGATATACAATAGATTTGATTGTAATTCTAGCTTTAATTCTAAGGTAAATCTTTAATTGCATTTCCATGTGATTGAGGATGTAATTGACTGACAGGCACAATCCAAAATATTAAAACATTTGATTGAACTTGCTGTGTATGTGAACCTTGGTAACCCCTTAATAGAATCTTAATAAGGCAATCGATAAACCTATTGTTTTGAAGAAGAAAAATATTATAAATAAGAGACATCCCTCATATAGTTGGTTCCAGTATCTATAAAAGGCGAAATTAATAAATACTTTTTAAAAGGTATATGCAATTTTTTTCAATGACACTTAATTGTTTTCGCAGATTATAAATGTTTCTCTGGAGAGTCGATGAGCGCTGCCTTCCATTTCACCACATTAAATGATGACCCAAATTGGAGTCCAAGATTTGCAGTATACGGAGACATGGGTGACATTAATGCTCAGTCAATACCTCGTCTTCAAAAGGAAGTTCAAATGAAAAAATATGATATGATTCTCCATGTCGGTAAGTGACTACTCGTCTATCACCTGCTATAAGGGCCAATATAGGGCCAGTCTTCATTAAGTCTACAAATTAAACAGCCCCGGTTCTTTTTCGTAATTCCCCGAACGCTTGAAACGGAATTATGTAGAATTTTTTTTCAACGAAGTTTTTTTCATGTACAGTGGAACCCCCAATTAACGGTCATCGCAAAATTACGGTCACTTAATTACTGTGTTCTTGGCAGAATATACACTACTTGTGTATTAAATTGTCGCACAATTACGGTCACTCGAAATTACGGTCAGTTTCTCCTGGTCCCACTGTGACCGTAATTTCGGGGTTCTATATGCATAAACAAAAAATCCGTTTGCACAAAGAAAATAAACAAAGGCAGTTATATACAAAAAGCTTTCGGTTTTTAGCCTTCGTCAGTACCTTTGGACCAAGCCCGGTCCCCGGGGCCCGGTCACCGAGCGCTTTCGCCATCATTTCAGTCCATTTCCACGTCATCAGTTCCTATTTTATATACAACAGACCTGTGCGGGTTTTCATCAAAGGGAAGACAACTCACCCACGTTTTAACCTGACCGAGCCACCCAGGACCATGTTTCTCTATGCGATAGGCATGTAGTCCCTAAGGCTAATCTCGATCACATATCTATTATTGGTGTTATCAGTTGGCACTTATTAACCAATTTCAGTTTATCTACAACTTAAAAGTTCATATTTGAAGTATGTTGATATGCTTCTAGGAAAGAGTTTACTCAAACTTAATTAGACACAAGTTAAAAGAAAATTTAATTACGAAGCACATACATGTATCATCAATTGCTATTAGAGGGTCTAAAGGGAGTATGGCGGGAATAATTTTAGCCAGAATTGTTATAATTAGTAGCAGAGCCAGCGCTTTGCGAAAAGAGTGGCGATCACTTACATTTATTCAATGGTCTCATGGGTGATTTAAAATCATAATAAGGTCGCAATGACGTTGCGACAATAGAGTGCCATTCTTTTCTTTCTGGTATCGATCATTTGCCATCAGATTAATCCGGGAATCGGGAAAAGGGCCAAAAATTGCTAACGGGAACGGGAAAATTGGAATGGTTAATTTTTGCTTAGCGGGAGCTTTTTTATCGGGAAGCGGAAAACGTAACCCCGCCCCCCCTAATCAAATTTGGCCTTTTCAGGCATTTAGAAGAGTTTTGAAAAAACTGACCGGATGTTCACTATACCGGACAATCGGTTTTTGGCTTAAAAATGGATTACAGTGATGAATTATTGAAGCAAAACCAATTTTATTGCAATCTTGATATGATTTCGGTACTCCATGCAAAAAAATGTACTTAATCGCGCGGCGAGTTTTTGTCACGTGACTTTCCAAAGTTTATCTAATAATTTTAAGGCACGAAGACCGAATGTCCACTATACTTGACAATCGATTTTTTGCTTTAAAATGGTTTATATAATAGAATATACATTTTTGTACATGTAGAAGAAAAAAAGATTTTATTTCAATCTTTATTAGTTTCCGCTACTCCACGCCAAAGATGTACAAAATCAGGCGACGAGTTCCTGTCACATGATCGTTCTGAGTAAAAATCCATTTAAGGCACGTACACGTAATGTCCAGTTTAGTGTGTACATTTTGGATTACTCGAAAATGTCCGTTGAGACATAAAACTCCGGATTTTTCTCAAAGGACCCAAAAAAACATCCCTTACCTAAAATGTCATTAAATTTCGTCAATTTATTAGTCTGGGGTCCGTAGAGGATAAGTACTGTTCGTAAAAATTGTCGATACATGTACATAATCATGTATAGCGTTTATTTTTGTATGTTTATAGAATAATAACCTTGGTTCTAATTAATTTTGTTATCAATTGTATAATCGTTTATTTTATCAATAATATCACACATAATAAAGTATTGTTTGATTAAAAAGATAGTACATTGTATATGTTTAACCCTTATTATTTTTATCATGATATGTCGACATAAATGTACTCGTCGTATATGGCATGATTTTTGCGCATAATAAACCTATTTTTGCCGCGCGATTATATAGTCTTTACAAATGAGATCATGTTGTTTATAAATACATCTCTTAAATCTTCTAAAATTATTCTAATTCTCATACAATTTAATTAAAATTGTACAAAAAAATAGAAAATAGTTTCAAATATTTGGTTTGTTGAATATGTTTTTAATAATCAAGTCAATACATGCAAGATCGAGGCAAAAATTATTCACGTGATATTGCGCACTATGACTGTCCGTGCTAAATTATATTACGGATTTGAATTTTAATCGCAATATTATACATTTAATATGGAGGCATCGACTGGCTTTTTTGGATATGCCCATAAACTGTGGAACTTTAAGACATGTATTTAACCTACCATAGCCTTTCCAAAACGACATATTTCTGGCTGGGTACCATCAACTCAAGGTATATTTTGACTTAGGAGTTCTTGCACTTCCAAGAAATGTTCTCAACGTCAGGGCACATAGGTCTGTTGCGTGGGATGAATGAAACATGGTTAATCAAACCCTTAACATCATTTTAGGACCCTTCTTGTATCATATTCCATATCGGGCTTTAGAGTTTAGACGCCATTTTAGTTTACGTAAATACTTCAATGACGTTGAACAGTTGTTAGCGTTGCAACTACATGTATAGTGGTAGAGCAAATATTTGGAAACACCATTAAGGATTCATTTCTCATATTGCTTTCGTATGTGAGCTATTTTTGTCAAGTACCCTTTTAGATATCTCTCGTACCCCCTCACGCCCCCTCACCCGTTTTTCATGGGCTATCAGATCATCAGCCACTTTGCCTGCCAGAATAGATCTGTAACATTTAAAACCCGTTTTTTCATTCTGCAATCTGCACACTTTAATTGAACTGAAAATAATATAAAGCTGTCTGATTTAGTACTCGTGTTCGACGACAGATTAATGCAAATCCAGGTTTTGAAGGGTGTTCGAATTATACAATATTTAAACAGTGAGATTCAAATGTCATTAGATTTGGCGAAAATATGATTATTTGTCTCCACCACCAACAGATTAATCAGTCATTACTCAGAAATAATTTATATCAAAAGCAAATCATTTATAAAAGTACACGTATAACTCCCTCAACGTCAGGGCACTTTAATACAGGTCTGTTGCGTGGGACGAATGAAACAAAAGTTCCAGTGTTGTAACCACATGCATGGCTCAGCTAATGGAGCGAGGAATTTTTCTCTCTCGATCCTGCCGTCAGTTTTACAAGTGAAATAATATGGGAATTGTATACATTTATAAATGATTTATTTTGGTAATACCATTCTCACTTGTGAAAGTGTCAGCCTGCAGCTGCTTGGCTAACATATGAAATATGATATAATACCATGGGGGAGTGAGGATGTGGTAATACACGTACATGTAGTTTTAAATCCAATTGATTAGAATACAAAGATACATATAATGATGATACTAAACACATAAAGACCGTGTACATTCTAAATTGCGCCATAATGCATGGAATCTATCTAGTACTCAGTCACCAAAAGCTGAAGTTTGCTCGGCAATATTAATTTATATACTGATCTGGGTCCTCTATCACCCAGGAAATTGCCTAAACGGGGGGGTCTTATCTAAAGGACCGCTTGTGTCAAGACTCTGTGGCCCATTGAGTTCAGCAATTTATATAATTCCAATCATTCTCGTAAAGGAAGCAATCACTACATTCGTGAATACCTGAAAAGAAGAAAAAAACATCATAAACATCCGACCTTATTCATCCTGTTATCTTGTGAAATCAATAATAGTGTGGCTACATACCTCTACAAATTCGTATCCGATTAGAAGCAACTCCTTTGAGTTCAACATGTCGTATAATTCTGCTGGTGTTTTGTGTATATTTTGACTTTGACATGCTGTGTAAATCCCCCCCCCCCCCCACAGTGAGTTTAGGCACAGCTTCGCCAGGCTTCGGACTGTATGGTTCTTTTGTCCTATCAAGAATGATACCTGTTGAAACAAGACAGTTTTTACATGAGTAAAATTTTCTGCATGATAAAAAACTTAAGTAATGGTTCCATTTTTTAAGAAAAATAATAAAAAAAGTTGTTTGTGACATGTCGATTTTTGAACTTTTAAATTTGAAGTGTTATTGTTTAATGTTAAAATTATTAGATCATGAAGTCCTTATTTGCTATCATGATTTAGGGT
>JAUCNG010387813.1:0-10939 GCA_032353305.1 Cephalothrix spiralis
ATTTCCTCCTTCGCAAATGTTTGCCTATGAAAGTACTTTTTTTACATAAACACTGTAAATGTCAAAATCCAGCGCTTCATATCACTCAGACACTGTTTCAATAACCCATTTGTGAGTGTACTTTGTTTTACATAAATGTACTGTAAATGTCAAAATCCAGCGTTACATCACTATTTCGATTGCCCATCTTTCACCAAAAAAAAACATAGAGGCAAAATCCTGGCAGGAAACGGTCGAAAATTTTGTTTTCATAAGTCTGAATAAGTGGGTCCTATGGATGGGCAACAAAATTTTGACAAAACGTGGGGAAAAGGCCACTTTTAAAGATATGCGAAAAACTGATTTATTAAAAAAATCAGATTATAATACATTTTCCTTAGATATCGCTATGAATTGTACCCTAATAAACGAGGGACCAATATCCGCATTATACGGTCTATTGGAAGGGACATGCAAATTCCCAGAAAAGCCTATAATTTAGCATAGCATATGAATTGACGTAGAAATGGCAAATAATATATAAGTACGCACTTTTTTTGTATAAGATTTCGATCCATTAAATCAACTGGACTTCAGGAGGGGGGGGGGGGGTCTTAGAAAAAATTGGCATACACGTATTGCGAAAATCGGCAAAATTAAGTTGATGTACCCACCCAACCCAAAATGACATGGAAAAATGGAAAAAAGGCTTGTTTTGCCAAATTTTTAACCACCCACTCCCTTTTTTTTGTATGCGGTTTAAAATATTTTTAACTTTTTCTGCGGTCTAGATTTTTCGAACAAAATTTGTCCAATTTTTTCTACAGCACTCTTCTTTTCTTCTGTAAATTTTGACCACCCACCCAATTTTTGCCATTTTGCTCTGTATTGCTAATAAATTTTGTTAAAAATAATGCTGTAAGCTAGCTTTATAATAAAGTAATAATAGTGATAAAAAAACATGATTAAAATCCAAAAAAGGAGGGAAAAATTGACAAAAACCTGAAAAACTGGAAAAATAATGGGTTTTGGCCCACTCCAGCATACGTGTATGTCTTTCCATTTTTTTTTAAATACCAATTTTGAACGTTTCACAAACATATATAAATATGAACATACTCTATACCTAAAGTCCGCTATTATTTTTTGATTCGCGGATGCGCAGAGCGTAAAAGAACTATACGCATGCGCAGATATAGAAAATATCTCGGTTGATTTTTTCTTTCTTGTTTCACGTACATGTAAAATAAAAAGATTCTCCACTAAAAAATCAGAAATTCTTCGTTATTTGGTCACAAATGATAAATAAATGAGGGGGTAAATCAATGCTTTTGAGGGGGTAAATCAATGCTTTGGAAATCAAATTCTTTTTGCGAAGGTCACTATTACGCCAATTGGCTTTGTTTGACATTTCAAATAAACACTCAATCCAATTTCATAGCTTCCATAGCCTGGGGAAAATCCCCGTTTCGTGCCAATTGCGACTAGGTTGACTTCGATATTGGTTGATGAGGAATTTGCTTTTGCCCCGAGGCTTGTTTCTTTATTTGCGATTAAAAATGACAAATGCCATTTCGATTTGAGTTAGTTTGCCGATGTGGAGAGTCGAATTTGTGTATAAACTGAAAGACGGCGTTATTCTTGGATAGACTTGGGTCATAAGTTCCCAGACAGTGCAACATGGATTAATTGCGTGTGTAAGATTAGAAGTAGCGCTACCTGGATCAGGTTTTGTAGAATTCAATATTCACAATTTTATTTAGTTTAAACCGCGCTGAATATTTGGCAGTGGGGCGTATATTGGACTCAACTTCAGACACCGACGTACTACAATTTCACTTTTGAAATTTTTTCAAAATGACCCCACCACCCCTAAAATTAGAGTACTTATGCTAATTTTTGAGGGTTTTTTGCCGGATACCAACCAAATTAGAGTACGTTCTCTTACTTTTTGGGGATATTTTACCAGACATCCACCAAATTAAAGTACGTATTCTAATTTTTGGAATTTTTTAGCCAGACACCCACCATTTTTTTTGCATATGGTTGAAAATTTTTGAAATTTTTTTTTCAACGCAGTTGTTTAGGAAAAATGCACAAATTTCAAATATTTTTTCTCTATTTTTGCCAAATTAGAGTATGTACTCCATCTTTTTGGATTATTTTCCAGTCACCCACCAAATAAGGGTACGTACTCTAACTTTTTCCTATTTTTTGCTGGACACCCACCAAATTCGAGTACGTACTCTGATTTTTTTCTACCTTCGAAAACCCCCACCCATCTCAGTCGGTGTCTGAAGTTGGAGTTCAACACCCCCCCCCACCCCTGAGTTCAACACTGTGAAATCGACTAAGATAAAATAATAACACAACATTACTTTGTTTACAAAGGTAATTTTTGCCCCACTCACTAGATATTTTGCGCGGTTTAAAATAAAAAAAATTATGAATATTGAATGCTACAAATCCTTATCCAGGTGGCAGCACTTGAGGGACTTCCGGCATGCGCACTGCAATAGTTGATATGCAGTGTCTCTATTAGTCTATTATTGAAAATATACTATAAACTATTAGGTATAAACTATATTTTAATGAAAAATGTAACTATTTAGTGTTGCTGTTTCATAACAAAAATATAGGAGACCGCGCCTATTAGACTTCATGTCACGTGTTCTCTGTTGAAATTATTATGTTATAGCGTTTTCGAATTAGTTTTAATTTAACTGACTTTTTAGAATACCACATACCGTTAGAATGAGCTACGGAATTTAAAAATTCCATTCATGGTCTTCAAAATTATTAGATTAGTTTTTTTGGTCACGTGATTATTCAAATTGAGGAGATATAGCCTAGATTATCCGCGAGATTATCCTTTGGAGGCTGAGATGAATTAGGGAATTAGTGGGTTTGGAATTGAGGAATTTTCGCCAACTGTTACATAAGATCTTCATATAGTACTAATTCGAATCTACTATAATTTGGAACTATGTTAACAGGTGTTTGGTTTAAAATTCAATTAATTTCAAATTCAGTTATTGTAAGACAGCCATTCGACGCTACAAATTAGGGCTAGGCAAATGCACTTAAATTGGTGAAAATAGTTTTTAGGCGCAATTCAGATGCTTAACGGGTTTTCAAACCACTCAAATTGGTAAACTTTTTTAATTTCGTTATTCGGCCAATCAGTTTCATATCGGTCTCGCTCACCGACATTGAACCGATATCGGGAGCAGATTTGATGCGACCCAGGCGGCAAGGTGGTGAAGCGTCGGGCTCCGAGTCCGGAGCTCCCGAGTTCGAGACCCGGCTCGACACCACTTTCCATCGGGTGGAACCTTAAGCAAGTTCCTCAGCGCATAGCTTCCTGGGTGGCTCGGTCAGGTTAAATACGTGGAGTGGGACAATGTCCCTCTCTTTGGGGTAAAAATCCCACTGCTAATCGGTATATAGAAAATAGATTAGAGTGCGTGGTTAGATCTACAGGCCTAAGGGTAAATGCTCAGCAAGCGGGCCATTAAGTGTCTATTTGAGCCAGTCATCTGACGCCCTATATAATAGAAGAAGTAGAAGAACATTGGAATCTGGCACATGACATTCAAAATTACAGTATAAACCAAGGACTACCTAGGTTATTTTTGATAAGTTCACGTTTTTAAACTCCCGCACGTAACTTACCATTGAAGAAGAGTGGCTGGGCAAAAAAAGTTTTGAGATCGATCTTTATGAAGTCCAAATCTTTCTGCATCTGCAGGTCGTAATTCGCCATTGATAGGATAATATATACCATGCATATTGAATTAATGAAAACTAGGTTATTTTTGAAATGTTGAAATTTTGGACCAATTTTTGGATATATTTTTTTTAAGTCGTGTTACGCCATCATCAAACGGGAACGAGACGCAGGCCCTGATATTACTGGCCGATTATTTTGCCGATATTAACACGTTATCGGTTCTATCCCAATGTATCCATGCCGATTTTTCGTTAGCTTAGGCGAGTATAGGTCAAGGTCACAGCTTAAGCTGAATTTAGTCAACAGAAAATACCCAATTTTTTAAAGCCTTATAAAAATGTTATCTGCCAAAGTTTAAAATAGAAATTTACGAAACTGTACCAGAAGAATTCCGGCAGACTTTAATAATCATTTTATAGGAATGTATAAATACAAAAAAGAAATTTTTGTTGAATTTAATATTGTTAAAACGTAAAAAGAACTTGTATCTTTCTAATAATACACCTAATTCATCAAATCTTATCACCTAAAACTAGAGAAAATACCCAAGTAAAATATTATCTGCCAAAAGTTTAAAAGGGTAATTTACGAAGCTGTACTAGAAGAATTCCGGCAGACGCTAAAAATTATTTTATAAGAATGTAGATAAACACAAAAAATAAGTTTTTTGTTTAATTTAATATTGTTAAAACGAAAAAGCAACTTGTATCAACTTGTATCTATAGACCTAATTCATCAAATCTTATCACCAATAAGTTTGGTTATTTTCAGTTGTAGTAGAGTGTTGATTTCCAAACATTTTTTCTTTCATCGCAAAGCCAATCCTTGTTTTAGTTTTCGCTGAAGTTTCATGAACTGGAAAATAAACTTAAAGAATTTCAAACTTAACTTTGTTTGATGAATCTATTGAATAATATACATGATCTAGTAACAATTTGTTCTTAAATTCCCAAGACTCATAGTGCGCTAAACAAACACTTCTTTCCTGGGAATCTCGATTGTACCGCCTTTGGTGATATGATGATGATGAAGAACAAATCAATTGTCTACTTTTAAAATATTAAATATTAACGGCTATATTCATATACTTATGATACTAGTTCGTTGTTGTTTATTATAGTTAATCATATTCATCATCTTTTTAGTGTATTAGCTGACATATTGCGTTCAAAATCAATATTATTCGAAATTGTTAAATGTTATTTACGAATTCCTCTAGCGTGACAAGGTCAGCCATAAATTACCAATTTATTAATAGCTGCATATAACGATTCAGCGGCCGAGTGGTCTAAGGCGCTGGTACTTGATATAGCAAGGGGTGCACGTTCGAGCCCCGAAAGAAGAATGTAGAATGTTCAAGAATTCTCAGATATTTGACCGATAATTAGACAAAATGTCGGAAAATACTCTAAGTGAGCAAGACGTTCATATCAATGTACTTAGTACAGATATTAATCACTTGTTTACTAGAGTACAAGACTCCTGTTTATGAATCCAATAAAAATGGAATTAAACCAGCTATAGATTTCGTTATTAATAATATGACTTAATTATAGACGTTTTGATGACTGCTATACATGTAAATCACTGGATTAGCGCAAATTTTAAAAAGAGATTTATTATAATTTTCGAAATTGAGTTCATTGGAGTACAAGCTAATGCTTTGCTGGACTCAAATATGTCAAAACTGCACGAACAGGTCTTTGAGTATTATTCAAATTATTGGAAAAAATATAATATCGTTAAATTGATTTTAGGTCATGCTGATTCTAAAAGCCTTTAGTGTTCGCTTTTTGTAAGCATTTTGTTTTGCTGTAGCCAATACCGCTTATTAAGAGCCTCGGATGAAAACCAAATTCAGCGATATAGGAGATCATAGAAAAATATAAGATACAGCAAACAATTGGATGACACATAGGCCGAAAATTAGCATAATTGAGTTGAGGTACCCACCCAACCCCAAAATGGCATGGAAAAAATTGGAAAAACTTGCCAATTTTTCCATCGTGCCAATTATTTTCATCAATTTTTGGTCCTATTTTTGCACGCAGTTTAATTTATTTCTGTGGCTCAAATTTTTTCGAACAAATTTTTTCCCTTTTTCCACACCGCGCCAATTTTTCCTAAAAAATTTGACCACCAACCTAATTTTTGCCATTTTCCTCTGTTTTGCTACTAATGTTATTTTTAATGGTGCTCTAAGCTTAAAATAAGTAATATTAATGGTGAAAAAAGGAGGAAAAATTTACAAACAACTGAAAACAGTGGAAAAAAGTGTTTTTTTGCCCCAAAAAAGTTGCCCACCCACTCCAGCGTATGTGTCATCCAATTTTTTCCATAATTATTTATAGGAATAGGCCTAGTACTTCATATGCACACACATGCGCTTCGAGTATATTAATAGTTCATTGAGAGTTGCCCTTTAGTTTCATTTTCTAAACCAAGCTCTGATTTTTAACCTTTGGAACTCAGTTGTTATTAGTTATCATGTATTTCTTTACATACTGTTTAGTTCATATTTTAAATTCTTGTAAGTTCATTCTATACAATTTTTATGCTATTTTCCCATAATTTACTCTAATTCAATTAACACTAAGTACGGTTTCATCCTACAAAGTTATCCTCAAATATTCTAAAATGAATAAGCTAAAAATAAAGTCTGTGATAAATTTAGAGCAGGAAGAACTCTTGTTTTTCCCACAAGTGATGAACAAGGGGTATATTCTAGCCCCTCCGTGCGTGCCTATTTAGCTGGACTCCTTGCTACACCGGTACCAGTTCACGGTTCTATATTACCCGGTAAAACTGATCTTTGTTGACCAGTAAAGCCCTTTGCTGGTCTTGATTAATGATGTCCCGACATCGATATCATGAAAATTTAAAAATCGCCGATTGCTCAGTTTTCGAGAAGTGCGTATGCGTGGTCGAGTTTAAGAGTTGCGCATGCGCATGTGCGAATCTAAAAAATGCCGGTAAAATAGGGGCATGTTTCTATTATATTACGTAAAATTAGCTCTAATCGAGTTATTAACGAATCAATGATAATGACGTCACACCAATTTATTTCGTAATAACTCTGTAACGGCTGATTTTATGGTATATAAATGATTTATGGACTGATAGAAACATGCCTCTATTCAACCGGAATCAGCCTTCATTAGCGCATGCGCAAACCTAAAACTCGACCGCGCATGCGCATTTCTCGAAAACTGGCGATTTTGAAATTTTACTGGTCAACAAAGTTAATGTTTTACCGGATTTGCAGAACCCTGAGCAGTGAAACGCGAGACTATATAATTATGTATATTGTGTATTGAAAATCGAGATTTTTTACGAGACATTTTATTTCTACAAAGAATTTCCGCCATTATATAAATTGAACATTTAAATAGTCGGGAAAAGTGAACTATAGCTTCGTCAGCAAAAATTTTTATCTCCATAAAATTGTTATCTCCGGAAAACTTCGGAAGTATTCGTAAAAGTTGTAACATTCCGAAATATGACTCCGTGATAAGTTGTCGATAACAACAAAATTGGTTTGATATAATTAGCCGTAGCAATACAACTTGTATTTACATGTTGTTAAGATATGTTCACAAATATCTGGATCATCAGTTGAATCATAAACTCATCCTATACCCCTAAGGAATGCTCCAATTGCTCCATTCAAACTCCATCTCTCTTCAAATATATCCCCATTAAAGATAATACTAAGTAGACACTTAGCTGAATACGTTTGTATAGTCAAACAATTACTTTCAGGTAAAACTTACGTTCCTGACTTCAAGGAAATCAGAAAAATATCTTAAGTAACCAGAAGTAACCTTAGGAATCTTTGTAATCCAGTTTTTCTGTCTATGGATATTTCCTAGTTGGACTAAAAAATGAATATGTACAAAAAAGTACAAAATTTTTCGGCTAGCGCCGCTCGCTCTTTTTGACAAATTATGTCTCTTTCTTTTTGTTCCTGACAACTTAAATCCTAAGAGTTTTCAATGGGGAATACAATTATACATTTCTATCAGCTGATCACGCATTTACTAAATTTTTCTTGACGTTTTTAGGTGTAAAATGAGCAAAATAAGTTAAAGAGTTTATCTTTTATCGTGTATTTGGCAGGTCCACTGCTTGTTCTACTCTTTTGGAGGTTCATTTATTGAACATTCCGGTCATATCGATAGATACTATACACAGAAGGGGGTCTTCGTCCCGTTTCCGTTCGAAGAAATGTCATTTCCCGGTCCCGTTATGGAAAATTACAATCTCATTAGAGCGAGCTTTAATAGCGTTTTTTTGTGATACAAAGTCCAAAAACCGTGTTTTTTCATATCCTCAAAATTCTGAACCACTTGGCATTTTTAGGGCTCCTGTAGACCCCGTTTTAACCCCTTCACCCTATCAAAAAAGGGGCCATGAAAAAAAATTAGGTGTTATTAAATTTGTATCCAGTTAATTTAGGAGGAGAGAGGGGTATTGTCTCTGAAAGAGTTGGTATACACCTTTGCCCTATATTTTTAATAAAATAAACAATAATTTTAGACCAAATTTTCCTCCAATAATTTAGGAACCCTCTTTCCTTGTTCGCAATTATTTCCAACAATTATGGGAAACTCCCTGTTTGGGAAAAAAACCTTTTCTCTCCCCCCGCAAAATGTTTTTGGAACGAGGTTGCATAGAGATCCCGCACAACAACTTGGTACCATTTTTAAGCAGCATTTTGGTTTAGTAATCATTGGGAACGAGATTGCATATAGAGCACCACTTCGCAACAATATGGTACTACTTTAACTGGTTACCTTCCCCTATTATCGCCTAGCGTTACAACCTCCTTCCCGAAGATTATTAAACCGACATCCTGCTTTAATTAGTGATTAGCGTTACAACCTCGGTCTCGAAGAAATCTCTTGGAATTTTTTAACTCCATTTTTCTACATCAAAATTTCAATTATTTTCCTTCAGACTGAAATTTAATTGAAATGTTGAATGGTTCATAGCACTTTATATCAGAAAACGACACAATAGGGAATAGATGTAATTACCATATAACAGCATACATTTGGGGTTTCAGATTAATTTATCATTTTTTCCACGATGAAAAATGTGTCCCATTATCGTCTCTTTTTTTCTCTCCCATCAAGGTAGGATACATATTAATGTATTTCCTCTGGGAGGCATTTAGAATGGCTTATCCAATTTATGTTCTGTCAAAAAGAAGTTGACATAGGTTCAAATGTTACTTTAGGAGAGAGAGAAAAAAACGTGTCAAATATTTCCATTAATATCAAGAGCAGCAAAATGGAACTTATATCAAAACAATCCTTATCAAAATCGCTTTCACATTCATCAATGTTTTTGGAAAAAAATCAAAATGACATGATGTATGACAAACACTGAAAGAATGTTGGCAAAATCAATACAGGTTTATTTAGGTGTACATCCTTTAGACATCAGTCTAAACCCCATCAACCCTTGTATTTTTCGGAAAGCTTTTGGAAATTCTAGGTTCAAGTTTATATTTATATAAGCTCACTTTGGGGCCTCAATCTTTTTTAAGGTTCCCAAAACCGGTCGAATCCGATATTTTGTGATCTGCATGTCCAATAAAATAATACTTTAAAGATACCATTTTTGATTGGGTTTCACCAATTTAAGGGGCCCGTATAAATATAGATTTTTTCGAAAAATTCTATTGGCCCCTGAGGCCGCGCCTCAAAGCGGGCCTGACCTTTTCGAAAATATAAACATGAACCTAGAATATACAAGGGTTGATGGGGTTCAGACTGAGGTCTAAAGGATGTATTTCCAGTGTTTAATTTGTCATCTATCAATATCGTATTTCCCTTTTCTTACTTTCAAAAGTCTATAAACAAAGTCATCAATTTAATTTTTTTCTCTTAAAAAAAATATTGATGAATGTGCAGAAGGCGATCTAGATAAGAAATGAATGATGTTGTAGGTTGTATGTTGCTTCGCTTGATAAGGAAAATAATTGACTTTAGGAAACTCGCCTCTGTCGACTTAAAATTTTTTCGTCGGAGAATCCAATTTGGCTACACATGAATAGAATTTGAAGATTTTGGTAATTTTTCTCTCTCCTTTATTTAACAATGTTAGTAGCATATTATCACTACCACAATCTGCAGGTATATCTATGGGGTATAAATAAATTTTACCGCTATTTTTTTCTAAACTCTTAATATTTTCAGTCATTATGCCCGACCAAATTTGGCACACTATAGCGTAATGGCCCCGAAATGATCTCCTTTATAGATTAACACGAACCAAAAACGCGATCATAATCCATTCATTACTCGGCCAAAGTCAGTTAAAGGGTAACGTAGTAGTTCCATTTTTAGCCTTGTGGTGTCGCCTTCAATAACCATTTTTTTAGCTCACTTGGTACTTAGCCCCAAATCTATCTCCTCCTAGGGTTTTTGATCCCAGTTTAATGAAATTATATCGAAGCTTCATTAGACCATGGGCTACATTATTTTGCAACGCAATTCGTCGAGAGTCCCGGTTTTTCGCTAAAGTTAGTATTTTCGACGCTAGAGGTCATTAAAGGTCAAAATAGGTATATATAGTATAACCAAAAAGTTTTTATAAACAAATTAAAAAGGGCCTTTTGTATTTGTAAAGACTGTCCTCCGCTATGCGCGATATCTTATATAGGTATAATCCTTGAACCTAAAACTTAAGTTATCCAGGAGTAAAAATTAAAAAAACACCAAAATTGACGTTTAAATTTCCCGCATTGCGGAGAACTTTCTATTACGCCACAGAACGGGCGACAATAAATAAGGGATCTACTATAAGTAATATCCCAAATGACTTTGGCCGTACTAACTTCAGTGTTCCATCCAAAATCTTCAAATCCTATTCATGTGTATTTGGATTCTCCGACGAAAAAATTTTAAGTCGACAGAGGCGAGTTATAAATCATATCCCTTTAGTTAGACCCAATGAAGTCAGTTTTAAGTACACGAAATCACTAGGAATGAGGAAATAGTTACAATTCACCTTTAAACATAAACAGAAAATTATCAACTTTTAAGAAATTTTGAAAACAGGGTGGGCTTGTACCAGTTGTACGCGACTATTTGTACCATTTGTCGATCCATTTATATGTTTATGTTTGTCCTAATATTTTTGTTTGATCTTTACCCAAATTCTTGTTTGAATTCTGTTTGAATCATTATAACATTCTACTCTTACAGTGTTATCCTT
>JAUCNG010387924.1:0-10938 GCA_032353305.1 Cephalothrix spiralis
TCATCAACTACTTCAATTACACCAGGAGCAAAACATTTCTGTAATTCATATGCAAGATCTCCTTTGATTTTCTTCTTCAGTATTATTTCCGGTAACAGCCTATATGAAGCTGTTGCAACTGGAGAGAATTTAGCGTGATCTCTTCCTATTCCCTTATTTGCGTGCATAACAATGTCCATTTTTTGTCCTGGTCTTAGTTTTGCAATTAAGATATCATCATTAACTGGCTGTATTTCACCTTCTTTGTACAAAATTGCTTGGTTTCCCCTTGGTACCCATTTCAGATGTTTGGTATAGATTTTATGATCTTTGTACAGATCATCAGGATCAGATGCATCCTTGACAGCATTAGGATTCTTTGTACATTTAACTTTCAGGTGAAATTCTAAGGTATCGTCATCAGTTCCTTCTTCTGCAGAGGGTGCCTCAGTGCCTGCAGTCGTAGTCAACGATTTAAATTGAAAAAGTCGTGGATCTGCATTTATAGGAATAAGACCCAATCTATGAGCTAACACTTCATCTTGAATTATTGAGGTATTGTTATAGATAAACACTTTATCGAAAGCCATAGTTGGAATTTCAGAGAGTAGAATTCTACGAAAGGCATTCGCAATGGCAGCATCGATACCGATCATATCAAATTCAATGTCAAATTTAGTGAGGTGGATAACGTTCACTTTAAATTTCTTTACAAAATAATCGTGGTTCCAAGAGTCATTATAATTAGGATAACTCCCAGGAAATGAAGAGCTATGGGTATTGGAAATAACATGTTCTTCCAATTTTACGCGTGTGCGAATGTTGTCAATCAGACCCAAATCCATGATGGTACATAAATGTCAAACTTTCTTTATCTAACTTAACACTTGAGTCTAATATAAGACTATTAATTGTCAAAGTTTCAAACAGATTAGAGAAATATTTCGTTGTAAATAAGGAGAAAGAAATATTCGGCGAAATTTTCTTTATTTTTCCACATGTGAAAATGAAACCGGAAGTAAAAAGCGCCACCTGGTGACATTAGCAGGTGCTATAATCTCTATCCGCATAATTATGATATATTTAATTCAGTTTTATTAATTTTATTAATATTTTCCAGTATTAAAATTATAAAATAGTATTATTCATGTAAATTATTCATGCTTCTTATCTCAAAAATTACATTTTTATAGGTTTTGAGACTAAAAATCAGCTTGGCAACAAAAATTTTAAAAACAACATGGCGGGCATCGCGGGTACTTGTTGAACGATAATTTTGAAATAAAAGTTTGCAAAAAGAGGTAAAAACTCATATGTTACTCTCAAAAACGTTTACGAAACCTATAACAATATTTCGATCTTTCAATTGGAATCTTTGCCGGTGCATTTGCACAAGCAAAAAGTATCGTAAAATGAATTTTTAAATGATTTAAAAAAAAAATCAAATTTGAAAACGTGGTACATTTTTTTGGTCTGAAATATGCACCGAAGTCGATGTGGGGAGGCGAGAAATCCTAAATTAGTGCTGCATAGTACTGCTTAAGAGTTAGAGCAATCCTAGCTTCCAGGTTGGGTGGGGATACAACTGGTACTTACATAGCACTGAAGTGAAGACGAGACCAGCTCATTTTTAAAAATATTTTATATTAAATTTAAACTAATGTTAAACTAAAGCTGAAAGTGAAAAGCTATTTTAGCACTCCAGAACAATGTACCTATTGGCGTTATGACAGATAGCGTATAGGATATTGATGATTTAAAAAGGGTATGCCTTCACCTGCAAATAGTGAAATTCATAGAATGATAATGATCATCTATGGCCTGGACATTGCCACAGAGTCTGCCTCCTAGTCCTAATACAGTGTTACAGTTGCATCTGTTGTCAAAATATGCCATATGTTTTTTCCATGACCCTCTCCCTGGTTCTGAACATTATACACATATTCTACTAATCTTTGCACTATAGTGCCCCGGCTCGGCCGGCTGTGGTCCTAAAATAGTCAATATTTCCTGCCCCTTCTCCAGTTGATTTCATTGACTGGTACATTACCCAAAGTAAACCTTATTTATTTAGCTTCTGGAGAAATCTGTGCAGGCTCAGGGTTATTTTAAAAGAGTTTGCGGGCTGTGTGTAATTATTGTGCCCACTGCAAGCTCTTGTATTTTGTCTTTGTTTATACCTGTTTTAATCTGTTTGTGTTTAGAATGCCATCAGGCAGCCATCACCGGAACAGCTAGGTGATATTATTTACTGCATTTTGAAAGAATTTTTTTTATTGAATCTGGTTAATACCTAAAAAAAGGTCATCACTTTTCTTAGTGTGGGCTATCTCAAGTACACTATAGAGATCCAATCCTTGCGCATAATTATATAGTCTTTCAATCAATCTGATAATTCTCAAAGCCAGTGCTCAGAACTAGTGATCTTGCATTCAAGGCAAGTTGGTCTGAATCCAAAATCAATCTCTGTTTATCTTTTGCACACAAAAAAATGTGTTGAACTAGTTATTATGCAGATTATTCTTATTTGATTCTACCTTAGACATTCCAAATTCAGAATATGTTGACTTTCTAAAGGTGAGCATCAGAACCTTGGTATTGTTACAATCACTGGCATTTAAGAATTCTAATTGCAAGAATGAAAAATACAGCTGTTTGATTGTGAACTGTTACTGCGCTCAGTAAAACTTGGAACATGTAAAATCTTTTAATTACAAATATTTCTTTTAGGAATATAAAATGGAATTGGATGATAAACTACGTTGGTTAGAGACTAGGATAAGTTCCTCTTTAAAGCCTAGAAATGAGGATCTTAAGAATATGTTCACCAATGATGATAATAGGTGGGTTGTAACATTTTATCTTTTACATTTTAACTTTCAAAATGTTGTATTTAATTAATCAATTCAAATCAATTTTAATTCTTATTAAGATATATTCCTCATACTGTCTGATTTAAATAAGATGTTCTGTACTAACTACTGTTTAATTAAGCCAGTTCGTGATAACTACTGCGCAAGTGAGAGAAATCTGTGTATGTGAATAAATATTATGCAGACGTCTACAATTTTTCGATACCGGGGTTCGATACAGCAAGTATAAGACCACATGAATTTGATTTATTCCACATTTATTTTAGTTCCGGCATGTGCAATTGTGCATTGGTTATAACAAACTCTTTTATACAAAATGAAAATTTAATCATGATATAAAATCAATGGAATGAAACTTTAACTCTTATTTCAGGCTAGCTATTCACGATTTTATGAACAATGAAGATATTAAACGATTATTCGTTTATATCGAACCTCCAAAAAGCCTTGTGGCCTCATTGGTTCCACCAAGTGCTATCCAAGGAAAGGCTATATTTTTTCTTAAAGCCAATAAAGGTACAAAATTGACAAAGGAAAATATTGGTGAGTTTTTTAATGAACTTTTTATTGATTCGTTTACGGTTCTACTGTCATAAATTTTCGAAAATTGAAAAAATCGTTTGTTTTCCTGCCAACGATGTGACGAACCGACTTAAATTTAAATTCATCAATTTTAAAAGTTTTTTCATTATTTTACTTTTTAAAAAGTTTTAAGTTATTTCTATCTTTGACATAGGGGCTGTCCAATGTCCATAAAGTATTTACACTCGAAGGGGGAGGTAGGGATATGCAATTCCGTACTTACTCAATAACAGCATACATGGGTAGGGGGTTATGGTAAAAACGTTTGGGGGTAATTTTAATTGCAAATACTTCATGTATGATAGAACTTCATGATTTTAAATGACAGCATTTCGTAAATAGTTCGAGCCAATACGGAAAGCCATTAAACTCTTGGTATGCGATATCAGTTTTTTTGTATCGATCACCAGTGGTCCAGTCTATACTCGGGCCTGGTGCATACGAATTTGCTACATATATAACTCATGCTGGTATGTACATTTATTTGGCCCTGTCAAAAGATCATGTAATGCATGGCAAATAAGAGTTCCTAATATGGGATAACCATTCTGATTTATAACGCTCAATGGTGGCAAGGTGGTAGAGCGTCGGCATCTGAATCCAGAGGTCCCGGGTTCGAGACCCGGCTCGAGTCGCTCGACACTACTTTCCATCGGGTATAACCTTGGGCAAGTTCTCAAGCGTACTGCCTCCCGGGTGGCTCGGTCAGGTTAAATACGTGGAGTGGGACGCTGTCCCCCCTTCAAGGTAAACCCGACTACTAATCGGTATATAGAAAATAGATTAGAGTGCGCGCGGGATAGGTCTATAGGCCTAAGGGTAAATGCTCATAAAGCGGACCGTCTGTGTCTATTTGAGCCAGTCATCTGACGCCCTCCCAATACAATAAGATCAATAAGGCGATTTTGTACTAGATATGTGGGAGAGAGGTGCAGGATTTACCATTTTAGCAGTTTTGTAAAAACTGAACTCGTATATCCTATGTTAGGAAGCCATGTGTGATGAGTCATAATTTTATAGTTGTGGCATATTTATGGGATTTGGGGAGGGTTTTAAAAAATCGGCAAAATTGAGTGTGCATACTTTATAGACGACAATTCAAATATTCAATAATTCCAAGAAAATGTTTTTTTAAAAAGCTTCTTCTTTTTAATTCAGGTGATGAAGTTTATTATGTGGATATTGCCTCTTCAATGTTGGAACATATGGATTTAATTACAAGAGAAGTATTTATGCCAATGCTATGTTCTGAAAATGCTGATGAATCGGTAACTGGAACAAATCCTGATAAACTGATGGATCTTTTGCATCGTTTGACTGCTGCCATTGAAGTAACCAAGGGTTACAAGGAGGTAAATAACCTAGAAATTATTTTCTTTTATCTTTGTGGAAAGACAAATATGACTGGAGAAAGCTGAGATAATCAAATGACCAAAAAAATTCGCAAACTTGTACACGGGCATACCCAATTAGTGAATTTTTAGATCACTCATAACTCGAAAGGTCTAGATAATAATGACACCTTGACCTACCCCTCGGTTTTCGGGGACATGGAAATCAGAAATGCTAGTATTTTTTGTCTATTTCATTTTTGACATCAGTTTTTATTAATATCCAATCGATTAAGCTGTACTTGAGATAACGAAATGTGGTTTTTCGCCGCTAGGGGCGCCCTTGTGCCGTCCGTTTGACTTCTAATATAGCCTTTGGGAATCCCCGTCCAAGTACCTTTCCAATGATACCACATATATGCCTATATTTCTCTTCGTTTACTGTACAAAAGCGGTGACAATCCCAAAAGTACTCATTTCAATTATAATTCCACTAAATTGTGTATATAATTTAATGCATCATTTTTTCCTTTTCCAGGGCGAAATCTTTCTACCTCTCCCTTCTATAGAAGTTCTTGCCGAAGCTGCTGGTACACCCAACCGTCGATCAGCTGTTTTACATGTTTTAGAATCAACTGTCCTCGGTTGGAGCAAACAGATAAAATCTGTCCTGAAATTCGATGCTATATCAGAGATAACACGACAATATGGCAAACATCCGGGTCCCTTGGATGAACTTATGCTATGGAGGAACCAACTAGTGCGGCTACATCAAATAAACGACCAGCTCGATGCCCCCGTTGCTACAGATATTTTTATGAACCTTGAAGAAGCAAACAGTCAGTATGGACATTCATTTAAGAATGTTAGAGAAGATATAAATAGGGTATGTAATTTTTAAAGACCTTTAAGGCGTGAAAAGTTGTTCAAAAAGTTGAAAAATAAACATACGAATTTGCACTAGATATTTTGTATGCATCATTAGACATGTATGCCATCCTTTTCGCCCATTGATACGATGTTCTAAGTTCTCATGTTTACAAATGCAACCCATATAGTTCACAACTCTGTGAGGAAGATTAGGTAATAATAAACAATCAACAGCAAATTCATGCAGCAACAGTGGTGGCGTATAGCTCTAAAAGGCTGCAAAATATAACTAAGGATTTCATAATTCTTCATGACGTAGCAATGTTCTGACCTAGTACATTTACAAGACAAGAATCTGTTGTATAACACATACCCTTTATGAGCATTTAAGTGATATATTTGTTAATTAAGTACCGTATTTTCAGGTATTTTAGCATAGATCAGTAGGCATTTACGTAACACTGACTGTGATACGTTACATTCCTTTACAATTCTTGAAATCACTAAAATGTCGATATTTAATTCGGTCCCTAGAAATCCCGGGTATTTAGAAAGCAGTGAGCTATAACTTTTGATAATTTTTCACGCCTTTAGTACAAAAGTCCTTTGAGCTTAATTGGTTTATGCTTAGTGCGCATGTCTGATATGCGGAAGTGAATTTTATCGCGATAAATAAAGCTACTTGTTCGTATGTCCCTTAAAAAATATCATCACGCGGGAGTTATTACGCCTATTACTCAAAAAATACTTATGCTACCGCAAAAAGTTCTCGCACCATTTTCAGTAAATGAGACCAAAATTGTTAATCCCTGGGAACGCTTCAATAAGTTTAGCCGGTTCCAGGGCTAGCTAAACCCCGTGAAAGTGGACTATTGAGTTTCTTTCAAGGTCTACCAGCAGTCTGGTTAAATAATATAACGCTAAAAGAACAAACAATTTGGACCTGTTAAAGGCGCACTCTACGCTACGCCTTATAATATACGGACACCCTTGTAATTCGGTAATTATTTGGACACGTTCTGGTACGAGCTTATATGCGTCTGGGATTGAATTAGATATATTCACTGCGCAAAATCAAGTAACAGATGAGTCAAAAAATGGCAAGATCTTCAATTATATATTTACCACACATTCACCATCATTCTACATTCTAATGATATTGTGTAATAATTTACTCTCATTTTCTGCGATTCACTTTAATTTATCGTGAGGTGATATCGATCGACGATGATTAATCATCCGCGCTAGCCTAATTGAATATTGACCGAAAAAATACGATTGTAAAGTGCTACACGTGCGTACGCTATTGTATAAGATAATATATATATCGATATATATATATATTTTATTGGTTTCTTAAAGCTTTACAGCTTGATGCCAAAAAATATCATAAAAAAATCATACTGGATTAATAGATGTGTGGTAGTGTAAGCCAAGTTTGTTTGTATCTTTTTGTAGATCTGCACATGAATTTAGTATTAAGGATCGACTCCTATACACTCCGCAAAATAAATCATTTATTGTAGTTTGGCGAAGCTTTGTTTTCAATTGTTAACAAATTATTTTATAGGCTGTTTATGAAACTGAAATGATACTCATGTTCCTCGGAACTATCCGTCCATGGTGTGAAGATTTACACAAAACAGATGACACAAAGGAGCTACTCAAAGTCTTTGCTCCACTCATGCGCAATTTGCGTCTTGTTTGGCAACATTCAACGTAAGTAAACGTACATATAATAAACGTACATATAATCAATAATCAAAATCCATTGATAATTTATATTTCAAACTAAATCCAAAGCGTCAATTTGCTAGACCTCTAAACAGCTCTAAAAGAGCAAAAAACGACAGTGATATTTAACTTAGGTGACTGAGTTTACATCGGAAATTTGAAGTCGGAACACCTCGGTCCCGGTCGTAGTATATCAGAATATCTTCTAAAATGTCCTAGAATTTTGATGAATTCCTAAAATCCCTAAAATGTCATGAAAGTGTGTCCTAGAATTTCATGAAAGTGTCCTAAAATGTCCTAGAATTATTATAAATCCATAAAATTTCATGAAAGTGTATTAAATGGGCTTAAAAATCGCGTTTATAACCTTTAAAATTGAAAAAAAATCCCGCCTCGCTTCGCTTCGCTCGGTTCAGTAACACAAACAATATTATTTGTGTAAGAATGTGCGCGAAAAAATAACAGTTTTCCCGATACAGATTTTTTAACCTTAACCCATAAAATAAAAATCCCGCCTCGTTTCGCTCGGCTGATAACATAAAAAAATATTTTTTGGTCTTGTTCAAGTTCTAATTATTATGTATGGTTATGAATAAGTATATTCTGTATTGTTACGATTTTGAAAATCAAGTTTTATATAATACTTAATTATGGCGTATATGATTACTATTCTAAAGATTTCTTGACGATTATTATTAGCTAACACAGATTTTGTGTTCCTAATATTAGATTTTGTTTTCCTAAAATTCCTAAAATTCATTATTCCTCCGCTGAGACCCATGATTATGCATTATTCCGAAAACTATAAGAAGATCATTGCGCCCGATTTTTCTCGAGAACATCCGAACCTATAACTTAATAGAAATACCGGTACAATACATTATAACATGCAATTCTCTGTATAAATTCTTTAGAAATACAATGTTCAACTAAATCATTCGAACTTATCATTAACAATTAGTCTGGGATTATACAAAAATACTATGCATGATTAGAAACTTGCCTGTTTCAATATTTAAAAAAATAAAATCGCTGAGCTTCCGTGAGTTTCGCAACATGATAATCTAGCATGCAGGTACATGCAATTAAAGTCATACATTGTTTGTATAGTTTGTGTAGAAGATCTATAAAGAATTTGTTAGCTGAAACGGAAAAGAAATTGCCACACTGTTTGCGGGAGTTGGTAATACATATATAACCAAGTCATTTGTTGAACAAATAATTTATAAAACAATTCACGTTTAAAATGTTGAAAATATAAAATGTTTTTTTATGTTTATTTTATAGGTATTACCATCAATCTGAACGATTCCAAAACCTTCTACGTTTGGTATCGAATGAAGTGACTGCTGTTGCCTATTCAATCGTTGGAGAGGATGTTTTGAATGATCCCTTAGAGGTAAGAATAAAAAGATGAATCGATATCTATTATAAACTCAAACGAAATTTGGTCTGTTGTGTAGTTGGCTAAGTCTGTAGAATACAGTGCATAGCGTGTCTTGAGGGCTATTTTGATCCTTTCAACGGTCATTTGAATTCAATACATTTGAAATGTCCTCAAGACGGTGAAAAAATACATGATTGAATTGCGTTTTTATTTACTTGTGAAACTACATGTACGTTTTAGTTTAAATATTTACATAATTAATGGACATGTAGCTAAATAAGAAGAGACACGAGGACCAAAATTGCTACGATGGGTGCCGAGGAAAAGCGGGAAAAATACAAAAAGTTAATCGTAGTAGGTTTATTTGAAGACAATAAATTCGGCTATTATAATTAAGTGCGCGGAAAATACGAAAGTTGATCGAAGTAGGTTGATTTGATGACAATATAAGTGCGTGAGAAACCACCAAATTCTAAACAAAGACAAGCTGAATTTAATCTAGGAAAATATCGCAGCCTCCTTAATTTCCCTTCGAGTCATTAAAAAGTTTCACTAAAAGATTATTTTTAATCGTAGTTTTAATTCTGTTTTATAGCTTTTACATATATCTAATTTCCATGTATTTTTTATTATAGTCTTATGATAAGTTGAAAGAGGCGTTAAGAATTTGTGCAGCATTTCGAGGAACATATTTAGATGAAAAGGGAAAAGCTGATGATATAAATCAAGCGAATATCGATGAATATGCTGATAAAAAGTAAGTTCAATTCTGTTCAATGTTCAATTCTGTAAATAATTTCTCGATTTTTCACTCACCCTCCGGGTTCGTGAAAAATCTCGAATTTTTTTACAGAATTAAAACACTAATCTTATAAAAGTTCATGGGCTCGGTATAATATTTTTTTATGAATACAGTATCAAAATGCCTCTAGAGCTTCCGAAAGAGACGAGACTCGAGATATGTGACCGTAAATATTTTTTTGTGCTCGGGGAAAATGTTTTTTGTAATAACAGTATTAAATATATTCTCTTTTTTACCTTCTAGCAAAACGAATCAAACCGGACCGTTATGGAATTGTAAAATGTACGGCCCATTTGCTTACATTCCACCGTATAGTATCCCTAGACAAATGGGAGGAATGGGTGATCTAGATTTTGAGCACAGTGTTGTATCTGGCAGCCCCTGGCCACTAAGGAATGCAAATAGTTTCAGTCATTTGAATAGTTTCATGGAGAGGTAAGTAGATAGTTAAGTTGACTCGGAGCCTTCTTCTTCTTCTATATAGGACACCAGAATAGACACCATAGTCCGCTTGCCGAGCATTACCCTTATAAACACCTGGGGAGCCGCCTCTGGGCTACTCTTTTCTTTGAATAGCCCCAGGGTTCTTTTATGTGCATGGTAACATACACACCAGGCCGAGATAATTTAATGCGTCGCAATTGTCTTTGATTTTGCATTCACGCAACCCAGTCTCTGTATAGAGTACTGTATGACAGCCTGTATAGATTAATTGGCGAGAGAAGTGGGTCAAACGGGGTTCGTACACTCGACCATGAGATCTCATGCTATACCTACTGAGCTAAGCCAGATTGAAATTGTTCGTTCGTCCAGTGGATTCATGTTATGATCTAAGTGGACATGTGGACAAATTTAATTATTTTGAGATTGATGTGGATATGTGGACAAAATGATGTGGATGTTTGGACAAATCATCAACTCATCATGGTCAAAAAAGCTTATTATGGCTTATATATGCCTAAAATTGCTCAGCTTCAAGGTGCTTTTCCCACTTAACCCACAATTGGCGTCCGTGGCGATCGCGTCGATACCACCTTCTACGATCGCTCACCGAGGCTCCCTCTGACGTATAATAGGTTTAGGCAAATGTGGACACTTCATGTGGGCAAAAAATTCCAGCCAGTCCAAATGAATCGAAAAACTTAAAAAAAAAACTACCCAACTCGGCCTGTGTGTTCTGATTTAATTTGGTTTATACTCCTTTAACCCGACTAGGATGGCTGTTCCATAGTTCGTTTTCTGAGAGTAGTGCTAACCATTAATCTGCCCCCAAGAAGTAAAGAGACTTAACTCCATTTTATATAATTTCACAGGAGAGCCGTTTATTGATTTGGATTTGTATTGAATGTATTAGGAAAGTGACAAATAAAGGGTCAAAAA
>JAUCNG010388035.1:0-10936 GCA_032353305.1 Cephalothrix spiralis
CCAAATATATACACTTTCAATTTATGTTGGAAAATGCATCTCCCTGAGGCTCTATGGCCAAAATTATATTCTTATCACCCAACCTCAGAATGAGGCATTTTCCAACATCAATTGAAAGTGTATATATTTGGTTGCTAGATGATATGGAACATTTTGTAATATATCTCTACGGGAGACAGTCGATTGGGCCCCAGTGATTTCGGCCCGGACGTTTAGGCCCCACGGACTATTGGGCCCCAGTCTTTTAGGCCCAAGGGATATTCTATTCTACTCTGTACTTCTTCTAGGTCCCAGAAAAATGCATATTTCTCTGTCATTTTCCGATTCTGATCTAGTTCTCCCAATATGGATACGCGGTTCCTTAGACCTAAATATTATGGTCTATGATGGTATTCTCAAAAGCTACCGAAAACTTAGGGCTTCTCATTCAATACACAAGTTTATGGAACTTTTGGGGTTAAACCTTAAAACCCCAGTTTATATTTTCGAAAGGGTTCAATGTGATTCAGGGTGACAACTTTAGGGCTTCAGGGGCAAAATTAACATTTTTTTCGAAAAAACTTGGGTCTGAAGGTTTAACCCCAAAAGTTCCATAAATTTGTTTATATTGTTTATAAGAATTTTATTTCATGAAGTATCTCTGTTTTTCTTATAGGAACAAGGGAAATGTCCGGAAAGGATGTAGCAACCGAAGATTCAATCTACGGAGGCCGACGGACCATCAATGAATTAATCTACTACCCAACTGGCGAAGATGACCAAAAAGTTATCACATGCAAAGCACAAAATCGACGAATGGACCAAGCTACGCACGAGGGACATATCCTCAACGTTTTATGTAAGTAAATTTAGCTACCTCCAACTTATGTATGTAACAAGTTGCGTAGAACCTTTTCCTGAAAGTTCGATAAATATTTTGGAGTCCAAAGTTCATCTTATCCCTGCATTGCATTTAAGACAGAAATCTGATGAAACGATATTGAAAAATGCTATTACTTTTTGCCTCGATTCACTCGGCATTCGAATTATTAGTTGCAATATCTTTGACTCGCGCCTTCGGCGCTCGCCGTTTTCAAAAATCAATTATGTTCCAGGCGATGTTTAATAAAAGTAAGCGATTGATCGTTATTAAACGAACGTTTTGTAAACAGTTAAATCTTTTTTTAGTACATAATGAGCAAGAATATATATTCTTGATAAAGAGGCTAATAAAAGAAAACACTTTAAAAATCGTTCGTTAACTTATGAGCGAGCGTTAAGTTTTATTCAACCTTGCCCTGGTCTCATAAGGCTCGTTTCTGAGTAAATTTTTAAAAATGCCTTAATTCTCAAATAGTATGACCCATAAGACCCCAAAATTGGTAAATCCATTTGAAAACTTTGATTACCTTTCACTAAATGAAGGGATTGTTTGGGTAAGGGTCCAGCATTCTGAAGTTTTCACTGGGGACCGTTAAGACCTCCAAAAATAAATTCAAATATTTCCAATTAGAAACAACTTTATAAGTTTACAAAGAGTATGATATTCGTTGCTATTGTGTTTTTACTCAATTCTTATTGCATTTCAGACCCACCACGCTTTAAAACCGAGTATCAAGAGAAAGTTCCAGTAGAGGAAGGCCAAAATCTTATCCTTAATTTAACGTCCGAGGCCAATCCTTTTGCAACAAAATATGAATGGTTTAAAGACGGTGAAAAAATACTATTTTCTGCTACTAGACGGCGACGAGATGTTAAAATGACGCATTTCACAGCTGATGGTGGTTTATTGAATATAACATCAGTGAAACGTTCTGATGTGGGGCAGTATATGGTTGTTGCAGAAAATGAACAGGGAAAGGGAAATTTTTCCTTCTTTTTAGATGTAAAATGTGAGTTATTAATTAAATTTCTAGCCATTAGAGAAGGGACATAGATTATGATGATGTATTAATTCTCTGTGAGTACGAAAAATGTAATCGGGCGGTAAAATTTATTGTGCCTAATTTGGACGATCCAGACATAGTGCAGAGAAAACAGATATGATATACTGTTTTTTATTTTGACCTTTATTTTAAGACGACATTTATCCGATTTTGAAACTGCATCGAATTACTAAGTAAAACAGTCAATAGTCTTATTACTATCAACAGATCAAAGGCTGCTATAATTATCTATTAAAAAAAATTCTATTGTTAAATTACAACATCATGTAATATCAAAATATGGGGGTGGAAAAAAGACAAACAAATTTATCAATTATCAGAACATGCTTGATTATCCTACATTCTGATATTTGATCATGTATCATTTCCACCCACATCTTTTGATATAAATATCGTTCTCTGTATTCACCTGGAGATGAACCTTTGACTTTAGTGTACAAACTGCCCATTATATATTAGCCCACGCATTGGTCCCTGTACGTACCTGTACAGAGCCCAACGCAGAATACATCGCATTGTTGGTGAAACTTCAGAATGAAATTTCGAAACTACGATAGGTTTTAATAACTTTTACAATAAACATATAATTATAACATTAAATGAATATCTATTAATTAATTAATAGATAGATATTCATTAATTAAAAAGTCTTACCTTATATATTTAAGGCCAATATTCCTATTTTAAATCCAAAACACAAAAATGTGTATGTGCAATATTTACGTTTGCCGGAACGATTCAATGGGCAAGCAGCATACACTACACCTGTGCGAGTGACGTCACTGTATAGATAGCATAGGGATGTATGTGAGGTCCAGGGAATAATAAATTAGCAATAATGGACTTATGGGATATTTTTTTAAATAATAGACTACCTGAAAATATTTATAAACTAATATAATTAACTGTTGGATTAAAGGTAAAAATTTTTTTTTAAAAAATCCTAAATAGTAAATATTAGAATAAGCTCACGGAGAGTCAGAATTTGTTTAAAGTTTCACCAACTGGGGTATGATAGTTACCCCTGACCCAGCCAGGTAGGCTGGGGTCGGGAAAACAGACTAATTATATATAGGCTTATGAGTTGCCGTGTTTTCCAAGGATTTAGACTTAAAAATACGTCAAAAACAGATGACATTTTTTCTTCTTCATATGGGTAGGGTTGGATTTTAGGCTAGGATAGGCTGATTTTGCCTTCATCCATGAGCATGCCTGTGTGTTGAAATGTAAAATTTTAAAAATTATGTTATCAAAAACTATGACAATATGGGATCGATTTTTGTAGGTGAGTTTTATATTGACGTCTGATCAAAATGAAGCGGCTGCTTTTTTAAAGATAATCAAGGGTTATTTGATCAATTTTAAAGCAATTTTTCCAATACGTCTTTGCATCCGAAATTCCATAACCAAATCAAAAGCTAACATAGGTGAACAAATTCACGCAATAAGATCTAGTTCGCCGATTCTAACATCCTGTTAGCTCGCTCGCTTATCTATCCATCTAAGAAGGGGATTGATACCAGTCTAAATTTAGCTTTGAATTACTAAAAATTGTTCTATCTAAGAACTAAATATTAAAATTACCAATCCATAATTTTCTTTTCCAGACGCTGCGGGAATAAAGAGCGTATCCAGCCCTGTTCTTGCGGATCCCGGGGGTGTTGCAACACTGGAGTGCCAAGCAGATGCTAATCCCATTTCAGGAAACATGATCATGTGGTCTCGCCCAAATTTCAACATGGACCGAGCTGAACAAAGTTATTTACTCGGAAAGTCAACTCTGACAATTAAAAATGTTAAACCTGAGGATTCTGGGATGTTTACGTGTACTGTAAACAATGGTATAGGTGGCGCTGCGACCAAACAGGTTGAATTGATAATGAAATGTGAGTATACCTCTTTTAGTCCCTTTGAGGGTACTGTTTTTCACTGGAATTGTTTACGACCGGTTATATCGTCGAGATCGGGAACGACATGCAACTTTAAATTAAGTTTATGATAAGAAATTTTTAAGTGGAAAAATTGAAGGCGAAGCCCGGAATTGAACCTGTGGCACTGCACCAGCGAGTCAGTCCAGTAGCCCAGCCGCTATAGTTGAACGTTCAGAAGTTAATAACGAACCATTTAAAAAAAAATTTATCCTGCAAAAGTTTATAAAAACATTGTTTTCTCCCACACTTTTAATAACAACAGCACAAATAGTTCACTTATTGTTCACTTGTAGAACAAAATGCTTATTATTGTGACTAAATTTTAAAATCTATTTTAACTGTAGGTCAGGCCTGAGGGAAAATAGCAATAATTCCGTTATTTTCACTGCAGTTCAGTAGAAACTTCTTGTTAGTATGATGCTGCTTTTAAGAAGTCTCGGACAAAAGGTATCCTGCAAAAGTTTAAGATCGTTTTTGATTCAATCAGAGGTCAATCATAACCCTTATAAAACGTCAATTGATTTGTTTTTTCAGTTGCTCCCATTGCTGACAAGTCTTCACCATTCACAAAGGCCGCATCGGAAATCGGAACTGAGGGAAAAATTCGATGCCGAGCGCGGGGAGCACCAGGAATATCATTTTCATGGACAAAAAATTCAACTCCAATTAAAAAGGAATCTCGGCGTTATCGACAAGAAACAGTGAGAATCGACTCCACAACCTTCGAGGGTATCCTCTATGTCAAAAATACGACACGAAAATCGTATGGACTCTATCTATGCTTGGTGTCAAATGACCTTGGCACAGACAAAGTTGATATCCGGTTTTCAGGCACAAGTAAGTTTTTGAAATGATTGAATGATTTTTGTGCCACATTAACGGACTAGTAGATTGGATGGTCGTAGGTTCGAGACTAACCTAAACCAACGATATTCTTCTAACCTGACCTCCCAGTTTGAAATGCCAAATGATTTTGTCAAATTGTCGTGTAGGTACAGTGGAAAAGTAATAATCGATAGGTTGTAGGTTCGAACCCAAGCACTAATCTGACGTCCCATTGTTATAACAATGTAACAAAGGCTTCGTGAGAATTGATTATCCTTTATGCTTGGCTGGCTATTTAAAATGTTTGAAAAGTGGACCTTATAATTCTATTCCCAGCCTCTACCACGTTCAATGCATTATAACTTAATAAATACTTAATGTCCTTTTAAAATAATATAATTGAGATATTCCTAAAAAATCCTAAAATAAATTTTAGCAAAAAACACTCAAAACCGTAGTTTGTTGACACTGCTTAGAATATCACAATCATCATACATGTATCATGCCAAGGCGTATCATAGTATTACTGTTTTAAATGTTCCACAATTCGGTCAATATTTCGTATTACAATGTATTTTTATGTTAATTTTTATCCGTGATTATTCAGCGGCCCTAATTGTTAATTAATTTCACCTACAATGTATTTTTAGGTAAACCCTATGCACCAACTGACCTACGTGTTGTTAATGTCACCCACGACACTATTGTCCTTGCTTGGGCCCCTGGCTTCAACGGCGGTCTGAAGCAGACTTTTAGGGTCCGTTACTTGGAGGAGGGTGACATTGGGTACAAGTACGCAGATGTGATGCCCACAAACAGCGTTGTTTTTGGCCTAGGAGCTCTCGGAAGGGGCACTGAATATAAATTAACTGTTATGGCTCACAACAAACTTGGAACTGGACCCCCTTCGAATGAACTAACGGCAAAAACGTTATGTAAGTAGACTATATAGTCATTTTTTATAATGAGTTACGACATTATGGTGTAATAAAAGATGAACGTTCAGATTTTGGAAATAATTGTCACTCAATTCCATCTAAAAATTTATAAAAACATTGTTTTCTTCAACACTTTTAATAACAACAGCACAGATAGTTCACTTATTGTTCACTTGTAGAAAATAATGCTTTTTATTGTGACTAAATTTAAAAATCTGTTTTAACTGTAGGCCAGGGAAAATAGCAATAATTTTGTTATTTTCACTGCAGTTCAGTGAAAATTACTTAAAAGTCATGTTAACTGATGCTGCTTTTTCACTCGAAGCGTTTGATTTTATTATAATCTCTCTACTACAGGGACTGTCCCAAAAGATGAGCAACTCACCTCAGCAACTGATGAAGTACCCTTGATATTTGTACTGTCTTTCTGTGCTGGAGCCATGGTATTTCTAGGAATCAATGTCCTCTTGATTCTCTACCTCATCCGAAAGAGGCGGCGGAAGCTGATCGCAAAGCAACAGGCTAAATGTACAGCAACAACCGAAGAGAAAAAAGGTACTTAGCATGTTTCCCTTCTACTAACTTCTATTTTTAACATCGATTTTAGAAAATTAGTTGTCTTCAAATACAATGTCAGCAGGCATCATAAGCTTTTTACTCTAAATGTCTCAAAACGCATAGTCATTTGTATTAGTGAGTTAGATATATTGTCTTTAAGCCTCGTCTATGGCTCGGCTCAGCTATGCATGTTAAAACAAATAAAAAACGTTGAGACTGTTTAACGAAAGATCGGTGAAAATAGCCATTTTAACGCTATTTTCACCAACATACCGTAGAAGTTGTTTTATACACATAATCAGTACAAGTTTTAATTTAATGACTATATGATTATATCCATGTGAATAAACTTAATTTTGAAATGTATACAAATAGGGACATTGGGATATGAGTTCTATTTTCAACCAGGTACAGTCAGCATTAATTATGAATAATATAGCTTTTGCTACAAATTGATTTCAAATTAAAACAATAACATTTGCGATGTGCCATTTTTTATTTGACGCCCGAGTGGCGTGAAGAACCCTAACCGTAACTGAGTGTGTAGTGCTCTAAATGCATGAATAACTAATTTGCTTTAACCGTATATGCTTCCTAGATAGTAGTGCTGTGAATTTATCAAGATGATATGTCCTGAAACAAATTGTTTCTCCTAACAATCCCTTCCCCAACTCTTCTAGTTTTTGTTTTTCCTGAAATAATCCTATTTGACCGCAAATTTATGAAAATTGCTATAAAAGTTATTAAAACTGAAGTTACGTGAAAGTAGCTATAAGTTTCTGCTATTTTCACTGTAGCTATATATTTGGCAGAAGTTATTATATGTTTTACCTTAGTTTAGCATAATTTAAAATGATAATTACTTCAAAATATTTGTTAGAGACTGACGGGGTATGGAAACGACGTGGTAGCTACGTTCCTATGTTTCCAAAACCAGCGGAACCACAAACCGGAAGTCCAGGTTATACAAGAATTGTATACCACGCATGTCGGGAGCATAATGTTCTCATCCGGAGCCATGAAGATCAGACACTTGCTAGAAAATCTGACCAATGCGGTTGCAATTGCCGTAAGCCATTCTCAAATAATTTGGTGGCATGGTTCACTTGTTTAATTCTAACACACATCAGAATTTTATTTTTGGTAAAAAGACACTTGTTCAATGGTGTTTTAACTCTGGTTGTGGCATTATGGAGAAAATGGTCGCAGTATTTTGTCAGTAATAGTTCAGCGGATTTTGACCTAGACCCATATCGACCACTTGACCGATGATGACAAAAATGTCATTTTACAGGACTAGTTCAATTTTCTGTATAAATTTTGCCAGTTAAACGATGTTTATTGTATTACATTGCTGGCTAATAGATGGATTTAGCCGATTTTTGGCAGAATATCTTGTTTTTGTTGGTCAAGGCCGTATACTCCGCTGGTCGAAAACTGACAATTTACTTCTCAATAGTCCTAATCTATTTATCTTTTAATGGTGCCTCATCCTTGCTACCCTTCTAAATTTATAAGATAGACAAGGAAAGGGTTCACACTACCAATTTTGAGGAATTCCCGATTATTCCTATGGAATTGATAGTTGAATTTAGTTTTCATCCATATTTTTGGTACAAAATCATTGAGCTTTAAATTTCGTTAAAAACCAAGAACAAAAAGGCCGCTTATTTTTTGGTCGTACGTCATTCTTGGTTGGCCCATTATTAACCCAAAGAATCCTCAATTTTCAATTTTACAGCCTTAACTGGTCATAATGGACGATGTAGGTTTAAATATTGTTTTATAAGTTTTGGTACATCATCGCCCCTTCGCACATAAATACCTCCAATACACAATGCATTGATTTTCGATTTGAAATTACTTTGGGTGGGTCAGAATTAATGTTCAGAAAGCATATTAACGAAAGGAAACATGGAACTCTCTTCTTGTTTAAGATATCTACTTTAACTTGCCTAATTTCCATGTTTTTAATCTAAAACATATTTATTTAATGTAGTCAAAGAAACCGTTAAAATTTTTACGTCACCGGTGAATTTCGTGTGGGAAGTTAATATGGATCCCGTGCTATTTAATTCTGAACCTCCTTATATGAGTAAAAATATTTTTAAACGTTAAAACTTTTCAAGCTGAATTGGTGTAATTAACATTAAATATTTCCTGTGAAATTTCTAAACTGTTTTCGAAAACCGTAAAATTTCATGATTTCTTTACTTGGGATAATCTCCAATTTCGTAATATTTTCTGAAAATTGTCATATTTTTTCTCTCCTGAAAATTGTCATATTTTTTTAAAAATTGAAAACGGTTTTCACTTCATTCCTTCATAATTAATAAGAAACAATAATTAATATTAAATCTTTGCATTGTAAATTAGTAGATGTCGCACAGTCGAACTTTATATAAGTCATTGCCCTATTCACTTTTGCATGAAACCAGCTTCAATGTCATGTTAAAAATGCCTTCAATGTTTAATCATGCCCTATCAAATCTTTGCATGCCCATTCAACAGCCTGTTCAAATCCCATCCTGTAACTCCTGTTATACGAATCGGATCCCATTTCCAGTCCGTTTCATTTTATTGAATTAATGAGTGAATTTATACTTTAGGAAATTTTAAATTTAAATTTTTTTCTGTCTATATTATATGCAACTCGATTCGCTCGCTTTTTCGACGCATAACTTCCCCTACGTTCGGCTTTTCAACGGCATATACTGTGTATTCTAATTCACTGATATAGAACCGTCCAGGTATGCTTCCAAATGATCACTGGAAAAAACATGGTTTTCGGTCCAAATATAATAGTTTTTATGCCAATCCGTTAATAAACAATTAAAACAAAAGAGCTATGTTGATTATGCCGCAGAACGTCAAAGTTTAATCTGTCATTGCCTTAATCGAGAGGGTGAAATTTTCATGCACTCTAAAATTGTTACCATTGAGATTGTTCTCAGTGGCATTAAATTTTAACAACACCCTGGCCTTATGATAATAATGCATCGAATTTGCACTTAATGAAATAAAAAAGATCAAAATGTTTTTCATATTCCGTGGTCCGAGAAAGTCCGTTATTTTTATTGGAAAGTAGGTCTGTTGAAATTAATGTAGACGGTGGTAGTCGACTATCCGAGCGTTTCGAGATGTATCCTCTGAGATGCGAAATTCCTACTTTAAAATGTACATCGTACATGCATAATGAAACTTGAGATGCACATTTTACATGCATAATTAAATTTGAGATGCACTTTTGAATTGTTAGTTTTAGTATAAATCAATTAAATACACAATTAATGATTTTCATCAATATTGAATATGTAATTTTAAATGTGCTCACACAAGTGACAAAAAAACTAAAATTGCTTACAGCTCTTTCACTATACAACTGCTTATCCATTGAAATAAAAATCTAAATACATTAATGTCTTAGTAATTTACAATTAACATTTGAATAAATGTCATAAAAAATAAAAATGGTATTGATTATATTTCTAAATTCATAAATTATAATTTTGTAACCATTTTATCGTTCTATCTACTAACATTGCATTAAATGTGATTAACTTTTTACAGTAGAAATTTTATTTTTCGAATGATATGATCGTATAATTTCTCCTTTGCTATATTTCACACAAAAAAACCACATAATTGTGTTTTTTATGCTACGCGCAGTCAAGGTGTTCCGGAAAGAACTTATAAAGCTATAGCCCCCAATTTTCCCACTTACTGTCCAAAGAGCCCGGCAATAACTACTGATATAAAAATTCAAAATAAAAAGTTGAACATTTTAATGCAATTTTAGTTGATTAAAATTCTAAATATCTAATATTTTATTTTTGTCTTCCAACTCTTTTATCCAAATTCTTTATCAAATTTTGGTACTTTTCCAGGCGTCGATCCATCCGACACCGGAAGTCAAGCTAATACAATTGAAATGTATTCCGGTGGTACAGTCTTCCCTAATCCTATTCCAGATGAAACCAAAACATATTCCAGTTACGACAGAAGTTTAGAAGACTTCAGTGATGATCTATATAAAAACTACAGAGAGGTGAATTTAAGTATTGTACGTTATTTTGCTTCTGTATGCATGCAAAAGTAGAATAGGGCCTATTTTATCGGTCCCGCCGAAGAGTTAGCTAGGCAATTTGATTGGTTTTAAGCTTTAGCTCTAAATGTTGTAATAAGAAAAAAATTATTAGAGTGCTCATATGGAAAAATCATATTAATTGCTAAAACTGATCATGTTTTCGCTTTGCTAAGCTGAATATTTGCATACACAAGGGCCCTATTTTTTTAACGCCATTATAGAGCACCCCTGTAATTTTTTCAATTTTAATGGATTTTTCCAAAAAATTTGGGGAATTAACATTAATCAGTTTAAAAAAGGGGGAGTAGCATTTAAATGCGTAGCGTGTATGAAAGGTTGCCCGCTTCGGATACTACATCAAGAGTTTATGGGTGGCCTTTTTCTGAAAAAATAAAGACGGTTACCTGTTTGTGAAAATTTTAAAATCGCTCGGCTGAAGGTTGCCTGCCTCTGATACTATGTAGAGAGTTAATTGATGACCCCTATTGTAAAAAAAATTTTGTCGTTTATACGGCCAGAATTTTTTAATGTATCATTGTTTCATAATTCATAAACGTGAATTCGTTATCTAAAACTGATTCCTTTTCTTTCTTTTAGGATGAAACTTATCCTCTAAGAACTGGTCCATACTCGCCTACACGTTCAGACGGATCTTCAGGTGGGGATAGTCCG
>JAUCNG010388257.1:0-10933 GCA_032353305.1 Cephalothrix spiralis
CTAGGTCATAACGGTATCTGGATGCATTTTCATTTTGCCTTTGTTTTTCCTGCGTTTTTAATTGTTTTGGATTGTTGTTGTTTTTCGTCCAAATGAGGCCTGAAATATAATGAACAAATTTTTTAGTCACTTTTCTTTTTTTTACGTTATTTTCATCAAATATTACGATAAATAATATAATTTAGTGAGATTTTAGTAGAAATTGTCATATTTTAGGAGATTCTAGGAGGAATGGTCATATTATTGGATATCCTAAAATTGTATGAGAACCTGATTTTGATCATCAGTTATGTCACTAGGAAGACTTACCCATCGCCCGCCGCAAGTTTGTCCTTATTTTCACCGGTGTTAATTCCCATATCAGCTAAATTTTTCAAAGCGGTCATGGCTGCTGTGTCATGACTTGCTTCAACAGAGAGACCTGCGCCGTGACTGACAACCGGAGGATTGGTGGAGAGAGTGACCAATGACAGGTACTCATTTTTATTGTTACCCTGGAATGAAACATTCATTATGAATACGGTTTCGATTAAAATACAATCAGCTCTCTGGCCCAGTCACACATTTTTAAAAGGTAGGACAAGTAGGACATCCCCAATACAGCTTAAAGACACGGCTTTACTTGGGTTCAAAATGAATCAATAAATGCCTGCTATTAGTTTCTTAACTTTGGAAAAAATACGCCACTGGCGCACCGGAGCTCACTCGGAATAGACAATTTGAGCTTTCACCATTTACACTAAATGATTTTGACTATTAATGCCCCCTAACGGCGGAAATATTAAATTTAGAGATAAACAAAACTCCCTCCACGAGTTTTACTTTTCATTAGCTATCCATTAAAAGATCTGGTTTGGTCTGTTGATTGCACGACACAAGTAGGCAAAAATTTTCGATTTCACATTGCACGCTTTTTACGACTTTCACATTTTTACGCAGCAAATTACTTTTGCACGATAGTACGATTTAAGACCGTCACAACACCGATGTTACCCAGTACAGAGATCGTACCGGCCCTTGGTCAAAAAGTATGAGGATTTGAAGGAAAAAGTAGGAATGTCAGGTTTCTGACGCCGGAGGCCAGAGCGAGCACCAGTGAGCATTATAACGGTGTGGTGTCTAGGGGCCCGTGAAGTCTAGCCATTTTATGCCTATCGAAACCATATTGGAAGACAGATTGCATTATAGTAAAATATTAGAAGGTTATATCTTCAAAAATACAAGAGATAATGATTTGAAATTTTGCATGATCATGTATTATGACAGAGATCTCTGTCAAAATAACCAAATCTACGTAAACGGCTATTATGACAGAGATCTCTGTCATAATAAACACTACCTCGAAAATCCTACGTGCGAGGTTCCGACAATTGTTTTCATAACGAGGCGGCGCACTTAACGGTGTACTTAAAGAGTTAGCGAGATTTTTTATGTACGCGCCTCCTCATACAACTATTCATTATAAAATCGAACCGAGCGTTAGCGAGACAAGGAAAATTTTGAAAATGTTTTGGTTACCGGTAGAGAAATGATTTTATAAGACTTTGAGAACTTTTGTGGCACCTGTGCCAGTAGAGAATGACATAGGTATATCAAGGATAAATTCTTATACCGGTACGATAATATAACTTATTTTTTGCGGGCCTTCTTATGGAAATAATCTATACTACGTAATAGAGCCGAGTGAAGCGAGGCGAGGAAATTTTTGAAAGGTATGGTATAGAAACGCAGTTTTACGGTACTTTTGATTTATTTATTCAACCATTTTTAAAAAGTAGGAAAGCAAAAAAAATGTATGAGGTTGAAATTAAGAAAAGTAGGAATATCTTTCAAAAGTAGGAAAAGTATGAGGAATTTTTCAAAAGTAGGAAAAGTAGGAAGAGTACGATGTCTGCCAGTACACTAAACAAAATATCGTTCTTAAGACCGCCCATTTTATATGCGTCACATTTGAGAAAAATCGGAAGGCAAAATTAAGGAACAATCCAATACAAACATAATCGGCCGGTGTTCATATAGTTTAAGATTTAATCGATATATAATAGTTAAAAATATCCTCAGGCAACAAAAGTACAAAAACACCAATGGAAGAACAATGACATTTAGCATTGAATCTCAAGTTTCCATTGATCAACTTCAAAGTTAGATCAAATAAAACCAGATTAACGTCATAACTTAATTTCCATATAATACCATATTAGGAAGAAGAATCGTAGTAAAGTTTATACATGTATGTGCTAACTCGTGACCCACTCGTTATTAAAAAAAGACTATTCAATTTACCTTGGGGAAGTCGGTAAATTGAACTTGGAATCCCATGACATCTGCTAAGTAGAGAAGTTGCTGTTTTGGTCGAACAGTAGATTGGCCAAGAATTGGCTTAGTGCATGCTTTCTGAAGAGCTTCAGCAGTTGGTGAAATACCTGAAAACGCAAATAAAAATATGTCAGTTGCTTGCCTTGAGCACTTGGTACGCTGTTAAAAGGGGGTCCGATTTAGGAGAAAACATGAAGCTACCTCTGTTAGCAAGGTTTATAATTCGACGGCTATCTTTTATGATGAGAAAATAACACTACATTGTATATTCCGTGTTGAATATATAGATAAAATCCAGACTAAAAGTTTTTATATGAAGCTAATTATTTTAATTCAACACTGACGTTTTGGACCCAATCATCTAAGATCCTAGTCTGGTATACAAGACGTTACTCGATGCGGAAACTTTTCACACGTACCAACCCTTGCCTGTCAGGGTACCAACCGGGCGGAACCCTTATAAATATGTCAATGTATTTTAGTAAATGCACCCTTTTATCTATTATCGGATACTCTTGGGTATTTCGCGAACCGGGCAGTCTCACTAGCACAGTGTTAAGTTTTTCGAAAAATTGAATTTTAGTAATTTTTGATGAAAGCATATTGGTTATAATTGGGGCAATTTTGAGATCTGCGCATCCGTGATTATGTCGATACACTATTTACAAGAAATACAAGGTGTTATAAAAACGACTCAATGTGTTAAATACAAAAATATATTACCAACAGATTAATATACATGTATACGACCCTAGTCTACACGATTAGTTTTTCGATTAGCGCATGCGCAGCACCAAACTGAACTAAGCGTGCCCAAAATTGGTGAATGCTATTTTCAAAAAACCTTAAATTAAAATGTGCTTCGGCGTTGAACTCGTATAGTATATAAATACATTAGGTCCAGGCGGGCTTTTATAACCAAGCAACGTTATAATCGTATCTAGACATGAATTCGGGACCAAAATAAAACATACCATTATCGAGAAGTTCCCTAGCAATCATGGCAGTAGTCTGAGGTGTCATATGGTCGGTCATGGACAAGGGAGCACCTGGTGCCCTGTTGAGAAACATTCCATGCCCCTGGGGTCTACCAGCGTCCGGCATCAACAGAACACCAGGTACAAGTTGACGGCCTGCCGTTACGTCCGAGTCCATGAATGTGACTTTCTTGTCTCCGCCCATGTACTGCATTTTTGTGTTACCTTCATGAATTTGACCATTGCTCTGTAATTAAGAAAATTTTAGTTTAAATTTGTACATATCAAACTCTAAATTATGGGCCTCCCGATCAGATCCCTACCTTAGTATACGAAGGTCCGTATCGCCCTCCAACAGCCGCGCCGCGGAAAGTGTTGTCTGTCGATACCCTAAAATTACGGGTCAGACATTATTTTGTGCACCAATGTATCAGATCCCTTGAGTTTCAATGAAAAAAGGTGATTGTTCCATAAGATAGCGATCTGGCAGCCCGTCGGATTCCCAACTTTATGAAAATACGGTAGTTATACTGGTGCATTATGTACGACCCCGGGAGAGCAATGGCGAAAGCCGATTTGAACGTGGGTCACTGCCTTATGTAATTACTGATATTTGCTATACTGAATAAAGAAAGTTATATTTAATTTAAGTTTTTTAAATAATTTAAAGTATCAAATAAAACTTTCATTAAGCTGGTATCAAAACCCTTTTATTAAGTTGGTATCAAAACCCTAGGAGGAGATAGAATTGGCGCTAAGTTTCCAAAACTGCCAAAAATGAGGTTTTAGCCCTTTTACGCTGGTCCAAAGACACCGATCGAAAACTTTATAATCGACTCGGATAACTCTAAAAAATATATTTCAAGCAAATCGATTAATGCTAACTACTTAAACGAGGCGTAACATCCACCCGCACACACAAAGCGCGAAAGCATAAGCTCACATTTGGTACTTCGTATCAAGTGAGCTAAAAAAAATTTTTAGAACCTTCTTCAGAGGAAGAAACCAATCAGCGCGAAGTGTCGTAGCGATCGTTTAGGGAATTCTCTGAATTACTATCATTCTACGTAGGCCGTTCGCCGACACATAAACAGTGGGCCCATAATGGAAAGTAGCATATTTCTTAAATATATTTCTAAAGAAGGTAAAAACTCTTTCGGTACGAGAATTTTTTGTACTCTCAAGATTTGACTGACAACTCGAAGTTCAGATTAATAATACCTTTATATAACCATGGTTACTTATAACATCTATAACAACTAATATTTATTCAATCAATTGTAACATAATTGTATTCCTGTAACGTCTGGCCGTCAATTTCATTGATTAATCTTGAATGAACATATTGCTAATAGGGAACTAGAGCAGAAAGTCAAAAATGATAAAATACAAAGAGTATGTATACTAACATTTAGAAAAAATGTCTCTAACAGTCATAAATAGAGAGTATGGACCTTGGATGACACAGGAAATATCACAACTTCGGAATGATGATATACTTTGTGATCTTAAGGTAATTGTAAAAGATAAAGTTTTTAACTGCCATTCATTGATTTTAGCAATGACTAGTAAATATTTCAAAAAGGAAATATTCAAAAACAAAGAGAATGAGAAAGGTGGTATGCAGAATATTGATATCTCTAGTCTTTGCACTCCACGAACTTTCGAACTTGTTTTGGACTTTCTTTATACAGGAAATGTGACAATAGATTTCGAATGTGCTGAAACATTTTTAACGGAATCAGAGGCGTTTGATATTGAACACTTTCAGACATCAATGGAGGAAACATTTTCGCCAGAAATATTGAATACTGAAAATGTTGCAAGTCTTATGCAAATTTCACATAAATTGAACATTTTGAATTTTACAAAACAGTGCATTATTTACTTTTGTACACATTTTAAGAAGATCCCAGCTAGAAAATCTTTTTTAGAAGTGCCTTATATGGTCCTTCAGGACATTTTACTACAGGACGAATGGCTGAGTGATTCTGAGGGAAATGTTGCGTGTGCAGTTTTGTCGTGGGCTGAACATAAACCAAAAATGAGGGCTCAACAACTAAAAGAACTTTTGAAATTAATTCGGCTAGATAACATAGACATGGATTTATGTTTACATCTATCACATCATAAACTGCTAGATATGGAAATTGCTCGTAGAAAAGATATAGGATTAAATTCTTTTAGAAGTGAACTTATGAGTGGCGAACAACTTAGTAATCAAATTGTAATAGTTGGTGGAATTGTTGATATGTCTATGTCAGTCAGTAAGGATGTTCAAGCACTTGATCTGGAAACGAAGAAGTGGAATTCACTTCCTAATCTTCCAGAACCTTTATGTTGTACATCAACGGCTGTGATATATAATGAGTTATATGTTGTTGGCGGATTGAATGATTTTTTTAAAGCAGTTAGTTCAGTGTATTGCTATAACCCGGAAATAAAAAGGTGGAGCAAGAAAAAAAATATGAGAGCCTCTCGCAGCGATCATGGCTGTGTTGCGATTGGTACTAAGATATTTGCCATTGGTGGACTGTGTACTACTGAGAGATTTTGTGCACGTAAATCATTTGAATATTACGATTCAATTAATGATACATGGAGGTTTTTGACTGAATTACCAGAAGCACTATATGGAATCGCAGTATGCGCTTCTCCAAATGGAAAATGCATTTATTGTTTTGGTGGACGTAGCAGTCTGGATGAGACAGATAAGATCTACATATACAATATATCTACAGATAAATGGTCGGACGGTGGTGTCCTTAGGGGGAAACGTAGTTATGCCATCGCAGTATGTGTTGGTCCAAGGATCTTTATATTTGGTGGGTCGGTTGAGGGCGATACCTTAAATACGGTTGAGGAGTATAATTTATCAAATCAAACATCCATTTTGAAAAGGACGGATATGCTGACAGCAAGACGTGGTTTTAACGCTGTTCCGTTACGTAACATGATATATTGTTTTGGAGCATATCATGATGATCAAACATCAACAATTGATGCATATGACAAGAATACAAATAAATGGCATCAAATCGTTAAGCTTAAACAGAATAGATGTGATTATGGTGGTTCAATCCTAAAATTGGGTCGGAGTAGCCCGGTATCATGACCGACAAGACCAAATATGTTGTTATGTCTCTGAAATTTGGATTAAATCTACCATAATATTTATATCTTTTACGCAATAAGAGATACTATTTAAACCCCTGTACAGCATGTAGTTTGAAACATAGAAAAGCTTTTGGCTTTAAATTAGAGCATTATGTTAACATTGATTTTTTCTTTCAGTGGCGTATATTTCAGAACTGTAAAAAATCCAGTTTTCTGGTGGTCTAAAATCCTAATAAAATTTTTCAAATGTGGTCCTTACTTTTTATGTTGTTATTTTTACGTCGCGCCCATACTTAATGGATAAAATAAATTTAAGTAACTGAGCTAAGCGTAGAGAGGCATTTCTTGATCATTGGTTATTGACATTTTTATTTACAAATGTAGCAAAAATATTGACTTAAGAAACTCAAGAATTGTTATCAAGAATGGATGGAATCCATTCTTTCTGTTATTGATGAGCTTTTAACTCAATAAAGGGGGATAGGTAGTTTTCTTGAAATATAGGATTTTATATGATACCTATAAAAATAAAGGAATTATAGGACAACTGCAGGCCCTGCTTCACTATTGATTTATCGCAATTTTGAATATGATACATACCTCAGTACCATTTCCTGTTTTGATAGAGGGTTTGTTAGGTTGTGGTGCGGGGCGGCTGTAACCTAGCAACTGCAACATAGCCTCAGCAGCATTGCGCTTAGCGAATTTTTTACTAGGACCTGCACCCTTGTCTTTGTGATCTCCAACAGAAACCTGGATAAAACAAAATTAAATCATTTTGAGTAATGAGGGAGTTAATTTTCGGACAATATACATTGTTTTGAATAACTTGGCACATAAAAACCTGGACCTGGCATCTAAAGATGGCAGCACACACATAATACCGAAGTGCAGTTTCCCATATAAGCATAAACAATGTGCGCAATTCCGATTCCTTGGAGTCGAAAACCCCTTTTTATTAACCCGTAGCCTAGTTAGAAGTATCAAAATTAAGCAAACCGTTAAACATACGGTCATGGACGATCTAAAATTGGCACGGGCACACAAATTGTACATCGTTGATAACATCGAAAAAAAATAATGTAATGTCCTTAACCGATAATCTAATTCACCTATCACTATGTCTTTAAAGTGACTATTTTAATGAATATTTCAATTTCCATTTAATAATATAGGGTAAAATGTTAATTAACTATTGATATTCAACATATCATAAAAGAACATCAAGGATGAGAATAGACAAAAATGCCAGTGCCACTGACACAGCAAGAAAAAACACAAACATTAGTTAAAAACAGTAGCCAAAATTTTCGACTGTTATATGGTTATAATCACCGTAACTATTGCGGGATACAACCTTTATGAACGGTTACCCTCTGCATCTAGCCAACAGAGCTAAAATAATGCGGCAATACACAATCACGTTTGTCTTTAAAACAGATCTCAGAACCAATATAATTTATTTTTTTTACCGCCGACGGAATTTCCAGACGTCGAATGAAAAAAAAACCTCGGAAAAATATAAATAATCATTTTTTTAACGCCGGCGCCGGCGCACAGTGGTAAATCATCAATTATATTATTTTCAATTTTTAATATAGCTGCAACAAGTCAAATATTATCTTCGTTAGTTATTTCAATTTTCGTGAATGAACTATCATATTTTTCAATCAATTGATACACAAGTATCGATCAATTTTAAGGTCTTCTTTTAACATTTTTTTTACCGCCGGTGGCGGCATTTTTTGAAAAGTTTGTCCGTAAACCAAGTTATTAAAAAAAAAGCCTTACCTGAATGACAAATTCTCTACAACGTGGTTCTCCTCTTTCCTCAATAAGGGTATAGATGGGTTCTTTTTCCTTTTTAGCTTGTTGAATTTGGATAAGACGACTAATGGGGTTAATACCGACTCCGTAATCCGGGCTAGCTTTTTGCATTTTAATGAGGTTTCGATTCTTCTTTTTGTTGACCTACAACAAAAGAAAAACTATTTAGCTACGAATCTAGAATGACAAAACACCCCTGGTGTCGCATTAGTATATTTAACCTCGTAATACAAATCTAATTGTATTTTACTTGTGTCCCAGAAGAGACTAAATATTTTGAATTCTTATACCATTTTAGGTGATAGGGATCCGCAAACTATGTGCTTTAGCCCCTCTATGGAACGTTACGTTATCTTTATAATACAAGTCTTTGATCTGATGTGTTAATATTTGAAGTAGTGTGTAACTGTATACTATGATCTATGCAATCTTATACGCGCATGGATCATGGTTAACGATTTTATATCGTGCATTATAATATGTCCCGCGTAATTAATAAGCGCGGGTGATTCATCATAGAATGGCTCTGCTTTTCTTAGACCCGTTTTCGTGCTGCACTATCATTGTTAAGTACTAAATATGTCGATGGCCAATCACAGCGCACAATGCCCAAAAGTAACTGCCATTGGGGACAAAATGTGGTATTGGATGTACATATTGTAAATATATAAAATAAACACCTCGTCAACCCAGGTCAACCTGTAATTTATTTGGACTCCTTCTAGTACTATAGACTAGCTGCGCGGTCTTCAGGGCGCAAAATTCGTACTAAACTAAGTCAAAAACAAAAACTCGATTCCAAGATGTCCATTTATAATATAATAGAAAACTTACCGGGATATAATTGATAGCTTCAAGGTTACCGGAGCCATATGGAATCTGCGAAAATAAATAATTTTTGTTTGATTACGGTTATATAAAGTTGTACTGATAATACTCATCGATGAATAAAACCGGTGTCGTTCCTTACGCGTAAGAACTTGTATCTCGATTTTCTGCATCAGTCGCTCAACACTCATTGTGGTAGCTCCATCCCTGCTTCGACGTGGCAGTAAACATTTCTTCTGGTGAATAAACCGTTATCCTACGAAATCGCCGACCAATTAGCGTCGCGATGTCATGAAATTCATTTTTATTTCAATACTTTTTTCAAATATGGGGTTTTGATCGTATTCACTATTTACGGCGTTACTTTTAAAATAAAATTTTCAAAATGAATAGGACAAAAAATTCATTAAAAAATATCTCCGTGAGAGGCTAGATCCTGCAATCTTCGAATACACAGCTAAATGCTTTAAACGATTGCGCCTCAGAAGAGGACATCTACTGTCCTTGCATATATTCTGTGTCCGTGGTTTTTGTTAATTTACAAATTGTAGCCCAAGTAAAATTCTAATAGAAATAAATATTTACTTGATTTTTTGGTTTTGGCTTCGGGATAGATGGAGGAAGAGGTCCTAGTTTGTTGAGTTGTTCAAGCATTTTCTCCGCAGCACGTTTCTTCGAGATTTTCTTGCCATTTCCTTCGCCATCGGTATGGTACTCGCCAACACCGCATCTGGTGATGAATGTCCTCATATGAGGGGGTCCAGACTCATTAGTAACCTATAAATTGTCATAAATGATTAATCTGGTAAAGGGTGTTCTGGTTATATGATTTAGATTAGGGTTGGCCGGGTTCAGACTCGACCCTGAACGCACTCGTCCCGGTCCCGATCATGGCAGGCTGGGCACAATTTCACCATTTCAAAATCCCCGACTTTTCGCTGACTCCAGGAAGCTTTTCGCGAGATACAATTATCATTCGCGACCAAAAAAATCTTTCCGTTACCTCATCATCAAATATATTTCCCCTTGATTTTCAGTAAAAACATTTCTCGGTCCCGAATTTCGAAACGAATCCCGGAAAATTATTCTAGATTCCTACATGAATGGAGACAAAACGATCTAAAAAGGATAATGCGCGGACACGGGCTAATATCAACTAACTTGGAAGAGAGCATTTTCGACGTCTTTCCCTTTATAAATGCTGTACATTAGATAATCACCGATCGTTTATTTTAGTATTTCTTTATGACAGTTTATGACTTGGACCGCGGACCGGACTCCGGTTTCGACCCGAAGTTTTGTGGGACACGTACCCTTCTGTGGGGGAAAATAACCAAGTGCATATAGTTCTACATGTGCATTAATCTCTCTCTTATGATCGCTGACGGCTACCAGATGTCGATTTAAAATAACACGGGTATAGATTTCATAGCTGTTTACATTTCACGATCTCTTTGCTCTATCGCTGATTGGCTTTATGCTACAAGAATCGTTAGCAGTCATTGTGGTGATCCAGACCCCCCCCCCACTAGATAGCTGGATGAATTATAGGAGTTTGCGGTCACAGAGCCTCGTGTGTCGACTGAGAATTATCATCGATAATGCACACGATATTTGGTTATATAGTGTTATAGTTGATATGAGAAGTGATACAAAGGACCCAAGATCCCACAGTCATCTAATACAATGTATTACTGAGAATGGAGCACCTGTAGAACTATAGACACTTGAAATTACTTATTCATAAAGTATTTACATTTGAAATTACCCCCCTCCCAAAAAATACAATGTTTTTACCATTTCCCCCTCCCACTTGTACGCAGTTATGCACCGGTAAATGTTAATGCTGACCCCCCCCCCCCCCTGTA
>JAUCNG010388368.1:0-10933 GCA_032353305.1 Cephalothrix spiralis
AAATCGATTTACAAATTGTCTATTTTCTCGGTTCGATGAAAACAGAGTTACCGCGGTTTACCTTCTTACGGCAGAGATGGAGTGGAGATATTGATTATCTTCAGAGTTTCAGAATTGCAATAAGCAAGAGGAGAGGATGGGTGCATCCGTTTAACAATACACGTCCTATATGACATATATGGGTCATCTGTGTTGTGTCAGGACTGATGGTCACTGATGTTTCATCTGTTAAAATCTCTTGTGGCGCCAAGTGGGGGTATAAACCAAGCTTTTCTGGGTGGGACCCCCATTTTTGTTTTCCATCTCCACTTCTTTTCACAGATCTTCAAAGACTGGTGCCGCAACAGCTGATTAATTAATTAACAATTTTCTTCATTTAGAATTTAATAAATTTATTTACAGACTAAGATAAACAGAGATGTTGGGTTAATTGCGAAGTTAGATATAATGGGTGAACCTCAAGTGATTTTAGCCGATCCTTGCCATTTTCAAGAATTTTTTAGAAATGAGACGAAATTTCCGGCCAGGCCTCCTTCCCATAGTTGGATCGACTACAGACATGACAACGGAGAATCTTTAGGATTATTAACAAGGTAAAAACATGCACATCCTTTCAATTAGCTGAGTAATAAACTCTTCCCTAACGATCTGACCCCTGTCCTTCATCATCTGATCCCAGGCATCGCGGAGCGGAGCTTCAGCCCCCCTCCCCCAATAATAAAAAATATCACATTTTTAATTCACCCAAATCCTGCCGGCGGCGGTAAAAAAAAATTAAAAAAACGTAGTATCAATTTTTTCAACGTTTTTTTCTTCATTCGATCGACGTCTGGAAATTCTGTCGGCGGTATAAAAAAACTTATATTTATTTCCATTTTCCGAGGTTTTTTTTCTTATTCGACGTCTGGAAATTCCGTCGGCGGTACAAAAACAAATGTTAAAGAAATTTCAAAATAATCTCGCCGGTGGCGATAAAAAAAATAAAAATTAAATTTGTTATTATTTTCATTTTTCGGAGATTTTCACCCGCGGTGTCCGTAAACCAAGTAATTAAAAAAAGGTCGTAAAACTCCAACTATATCAGAAAAATATATAAAAATTGAAAAGGTTAGAGCCCTAACATCCCTTTTCTGGTGGTCTAAAATCATAAAATACCTTTATTTTACAAAATATTGTCCTATATTCCAATTATATCGCTGCGGAGTGCGGACCCCTGTAAACTGTATAATGCATTGTATAAATTTTGCATTCTACAGGAAGTATATGTCTTTACATGTATTAATCTTAATTGAGAATTCAATTATTTTTAGTGAAGAAGAACACTGGAAGAAGATGCGAGGGGTGATCAGCAAATATATGTTGCGAGCTAAAAGCACCGTTCCTTATTTCGATCCAATTGTCAATGTAACTTCTGACTTTTTGCAACGTTTAGAGAAGTTAATGGATGGAAAGGGATTCGTTGATAGATTGCCAAACGAGCTATATAAATGGTCCATGGAAGGTAAGGAACCAAAATTATAATATTATATTATTGACTGCACTATGTTTAGTTCGATTCTGAAACTGCACAAACGAGGACTTTAAATGTGATTGCAGCCCTAGAGTCAAAATATTTTATCTGTGACGGAAAACTCCTTACGTTAAAAGAAGTGAACACTTTTACACATTATCTTGAATATGGTGGTTCGTTTCGGGTAACCCCTCATAAATTGTTTAGAAATTGTGATGCATGATATCGGTGAACTGAACCATTATGCACTAGTCAATGAAATGCACCGGGGGGAGGGGGCCGGGAAATGTGAAAATAGTGTGCTGCGTAGCGCTAGCGCTAGAATCGCCTAGGGCGGCGATAGGCATCGCAGGCGGGAACATTTTTTCAAGCGCTATCAGTCGCTATGGATCGATCACTATGGATCGCCCATAGGGGCGGGGAATTATAGATTATTACAAAAAAAATCCGCTTGCAAATGGAACAAATAAGCAAAACAATAATAACTTTCAGCTTAATTTTGCTTTTTATGAAAATATTGATTTACATGTACATATATAAAATAAAAATTGCGCTTTGTAGCGCTAAACCGCAACCCCACCGGGGGACTTCGCGCTAAAGGAGTTCAGTGGATCGGGGCGATCCACCAATTTCTAGCGCTAGGATCGCCATAGGCGTCGCTAAGCGTCGCTATTTTGACATTTCCCGGGCCCCTCCTCCCCGGTGCATTACATTGACTGGTGCAGTATCTTAAAGTATTCGCTAAAATGGAATAAACTTTATAATCACCAATCCAGAACAAAAAGTGTGAAACTGATTTAAGCCTTGAAAATATTGATTTGACTACTTTATGCTTAAATATTTTTTCTTCAACAAAATACAATGTATACCAGCATTTTCAATTTAAGTTTATAAATCGAACAATCTTTACAAATTCCCGTTTATATCTTTAGAATGAAGATATCAAATCGGTTGGTTTCGGGGGACAAAATCTATCCGACGATAGTTAATTTAAATCTCTGGATTATCTTTAATTTTTTCTTCTTATTGTTTGATATTTTCAGCTATTGGTACAGTACTTTTTCAAAGACGTTTAGGAGCTCTAGACGAACCTATTGATCCGAAGAGTCAGCAATTTATTGAAGCAGTTAATGACATGTTTTACACAACTGCAACACTTTATGGGGCTTATGATCTTCAAAGGAAGTATAAATCGAAATGGTATAGGAGGCATATGAAAACATGGGACGTCATTTTTAATTTCGGTAATTTTCTTTCTTTGTTGTTTCAATGTAGGCCTTGATCTGTCTTAAAAGTTAAATAAGACCAGCGTTTGCAAAGTATCGGCGATACCACATGACGGATACCGATACTAGCGAAGTATCGGCGATACCGATTCCGATACTATAGGCTACACCGTCGGTATAATCAAATTCTAAACAATGTGTATTGGCTTTATTATGAATGTCAACCTAATAATTAACTTAACCTTTTTTATTAAGTAAAAAGTAAGTAAGGATCAGTAAGGGAAGATCACACCTAAAATAGTGTCAGAATTAGTGATTTTTCAGTATGAATCACAATTCATACAACTGAAATGACGTTCCAATGCTGAAAATCATTGAACTTATATTTTGAATAATTCCATTGACCAGACCAAATATTCAAATTAACCCAATACCCTATTTGACCATTTGCCATAAACATGTAGTTAAAAATTCAAATATCCCAAGTTGTAGAAACTCTTGATATCCAATATCAAAAAAGGCTTTCCAATCCGACACTTAATAATTACTTATCCTTTGTTCGGGGTTTTGTCAAAGATGAAATATATCGTATGAGAAAAATCGAAGTCATGTAGCTGACGAAAACGTATATTTTTTATCTTTTAGCTCGATATTATATTGATGAACACTTAAAACGCATTGAAAATGGTGATATAAAAGATTTAGATGGAGATTTCTTGGCGCACTTAGTTCTTAATCCAAAATTGACCAAAAGTGAAGTGGTTGCTAATGCAACAGAGTTGCTCGCTGCTGGAGTAGATACGGTAACTATAATATTTTTAAATAAATGTAAATATAGGAAGGCCCCATGGGCATTTTGTCGATTTTAGCGATTAAGCCGTTTTTGGCTTGTCGATTACCGATTAATTAAGAAATTCGTTGTCGGAACTGGTTAGCGATTAAATAATTTTAAAATATCTAACGGAAGCGGTTATCGATTAAATAACATAATGCTGTAATAAGCGTAACCGGTTAACGTAAAATTCATCATGGGTTTCAACATCTCGGAAACGGTTATCGATTAAATTTATGAATACATGATCATGTCGGAGTCCAGGTTCAAGTAGTCTCAAGAATGATTATACATACAAGTAGGACTCAAAAAAATTGACGACTCGCTTCGCTCGGCTTGACAACATTTCATAAAAAAGTTTATTTGCGTATGAAAGTTCGCAAATTTTTACCAGGTGTAGAAATTCATCCTTAGATCATTCTATATTGGCGTCTGTGCCACAAACTCGATCTAAATGTGCTTTAGAATTGCGTCTCTAACCCCTAGAGTTCAAAACTTTCCTCGCCTCGCTTTCGCTCGGCTCAATACCATAATGAAAATTATTTGTACTAGAAAGCGCGCAAAAAATTGGGGTCTTTTTTAGCCGGATAAATTTTAACTTTATTGAACGATTAAACACTTCTCTGTAATTTTCAGACGTCAAATTCAGTTTGTTTTCATCTTTATCTATTAAGTCAAAATCAAGAAAAACAAGAAAAACTTCTGCAGGAAATCGATGAAGTTGTTGGTAAAAAAACGATAACAAACAAAATATTGCAAGAATTGCCTTACTTGCGGAATGTTGTAAAAGAGTCATTTCGGTAAGTCCATAAATAAAAAAAACTTAATTAAATTAATTTTTAATGTGGAAAGACTTAAAACTTTGTTATAATATAAAAGGCGTACACATACAAGGAGGCGTATGCTAAAATTTGGGGCTTGTGTAGTTGTTTGCATCCACCATTTTTTTACCTACCCCAGGGCCTCTCCCAACTACATAAAGCCTACCGCACACTATCCGCAAAATTGCATGAAGTCTAGAACGCAACAAAATAAAATAATGTAATCCTAACCAACACCAATTCGCAAAATCGCAGGAACGCTAGTACGCCGATCCGCAGGATCGCATCAAAATTCCTAGTGGGCGGGGACATAATCGCTAGAACGCTATAACGCAACCAAAATCAATCATGTTTGATTTTGGTTGCGTTCTAGCGATTATACCCTCGCACACTACGATCAACGTTCTAGCGTTCCTGCGATTATGCGAATTAGTGTTTGTTAGGATTACATATTTGATTTTGTTGCGTTCTTGCGGACTAGTGTGCGGTAGGCTTTACATTATTTTAATGGTGATATACATGTATAATCCAGGTATGAAGTATGGCAGCAAACAACAGAGTCATGATATTCACTGAACAATTAGACGGGGCTCATAAATACAAATCTTTGCGCTTTGATGTATCGCAGGCCTCATAGTTCTCCTAAAAATTTTAGAATATCCTAAAATATGACCATCCTTAAAATCGCCTAAAATATGACCATATCTTCTAAATCATAAAATTTGATGAAAATTGTCAAGCACAAGATCAGAGCCTTCAGAGTTCATTGGGAACATCCTTTGTATGGTATATCGTTGAATAGGAAAAAGAAATCCGAACATGAAGCAAAAGATGCAGGACTGCCATGCTAAATTTTGCACCTATTTTTTAAAGAAATCAAATCCATAAATTCATTTATTATTTAAAAGTAAAAAAAATATTTTTAGATTGCTGCCCGTTGCACCATTGAGTGCAAGAATAACACAAGAAGACGTTGTAATTGGTGGTTATTTAATTCCTAAAGGGGTAAGTTAGCTAGTAAATCTATGACACTCTGGCTCAGCTGGTAGAGACACCCGCGCCTGTTTGAGGGGGTAACGGGTTGAAACGTGCAGCGTGATTTGCCAAAATTATCGCTACGTGCAACGTGACTTTTGGTTTGGACCGGCGTGAAAACGTGAATTTACCCTGACAGCGTGCATCGTGCAAACCGTATACCGTTACCTGCAGCGTGATTTTTAACCTTATTTGGGCGTGAAACGTGACTTCTCAGATAATGCTGTCTTCAGCAGCGGAAAACCGATCGGGTACCAGTCAAGTCTTTAAATTTAAAAAACATAGCTTTCAACATGTCCAACTGCGTGGAGCCAATTGCCCAATTGTAAAAAAATGAAATAAAACTGTTGTATACGTTCGTGAAACGTGATTTCAAAATCCGTCATCCGTGCTCCGTGAAAGTTGATATTGTTGGAATTTAAATTATTGTGCTGCCGCCAATATTGGATATGCCGCGGTTTTTTCGTTTCACGCCTTTCACGTTTCTAACTTTACCCCTTCCTTAATCATGAAAGTCGGGTTTGAAGCCCGTCGAAGTCTTAGAAAAAGGCTCCAAATTGTGTTGAACCTGTTCAAAAACATAAAGTTGAACCTAGGCTTTTGACAAGCTATCAGAAAATACATACCGTTGAGGAAGATTTTTCGCGGAGTTGTCGGACTACTTATAAAAAAATGATGTGTAAGAGAACAGCTCGGTGATGGGTTTTCGAATAAGTGTAGCTTAGGGCTACAGGTGCTTCAAGGGCTGGATATACCGTACCCTGAAAAGCGGACTATGTAGTATAATCGGGGTCTACCACATGTCAAGCAGCCAAGTCTTTAAAATTATCTTTTAACCTCTATCTAATTTCTATAATCCAACCTTTTTTGTTTTAGGCAATGGTCGCTATAAACCATTTTGCTGCATCGAGAGATCCAAGATATTTTGATGATCCAGAGGCATTCATTCCAGAAAGGTGGGAAAGAGAAGGGACCAAAGATCGCTTGCACCCATTTGCGGTGTTACCTTTTGGTTTCGGGACAAGAAGTTGCGTTGGTAAGTATCCGTATTCTTATCGTCAATCGTGCAATCATAATGTGATATTGTGATAAGACGTTTCAGGGTGACCTTGTGTAATGTATAACGGAATTTGAATCGTCAGTGTCAATGAGAATTCACGAGCGAGGTTCAGTGCCCACTTTACGTCTCCTGAAGACTTTTTGATATAAAGCCGATGAATTCTGAAGGGTTGGGTTATTAGGGTGTTGCCGTAGTCTGTTGCACTATTGAATTCCTTGAGGTCGAAACCCCCTATTTATATCCAAGTTTCATCCCTCTAACCCAATTAGAAGTAAGTCTCAAAATTAACAAAACTAGGGATACCAATTTTAGCGACTGCTCTTAAAATGGTTGATTTTTTAGTTAGGGCACTTTTAATTGCGATATAGAAAAACCGTTGATAATATTTCTGGATTCCTTGGGGTCAAAAACCATGGGGTAGGTCAAGATTCTATGTTCCTAACCCAATTACTTTACGAGTTATGAGCGATCTAAAATCCGCAAATACAAAATTATACAAAATTTGCGGATTTTAGATCGCTCATTACTCGGTCTTCCCACGACCTCAAAATAGAGAAAGGTAGGTGGTCACGGACCCCGGAACAACGCCTGTGCGTGTTCGAAACCCTTTCGATGGCTCTTTACCCATAACACTGGTTTTGGTTATTGGTATGTTTCAAAGCGCTCGACCTCAGGCCGCTCCGACACAAGCTCAGTTTGTCGTCAGGCCATTGTCAAATGGGGGCAACGCCCTTATTTCGTGCTCCCTGAATGGGGAAAATCCTCTTAACGTGATCGTGAATTGCCGGAATCTATAGTGCACGTGCTATAGTGCACGTTAGAACTCGTGATAGTAAGTGTTTCCGAGAAAAGTTTGGTTTCATGGTTCCATAAACTCACATATTTAGATCGCTCCGTCGGAGCATATTGATCCGCTTCTCAAACATAGAGATACATGGGGTTATTGGAGTTACCGGATTACCATTTAAAACTATTTTTTAATTCCAGGTCGCCGATTTGCGGAATTAGAAGTAAGATTGTGTATATTAAAGGTAAGCATGTTTAATGATAAATAAAAGTACGTTCAATATAAATATAGACGTTATGCGATCCAAAAAATCCAGGACTGGTTTAATGAATCACCTCTACATAGCCGTAATTTGGCATCCATAATCTCTAACAATGTTATATTGAGTTGCTATGCCAATTTTGATGCTTATACATGTATAATATATTTTTGACCATGTCATGCATGCATGCATAATTGCATAGCCTGCCGCCTGCGATTTTTTCAAAGAAGGACATTGAAAAATTAAAATCACAGTCACATTTTGTTTCCACTTTAAATTTGATATATCTCTCAATTGTGTAAATTTCAACACCTTAATCACAACAGAATCGAATATAATCGCAGATGACATTGACGCATCAAAAAATAAATTTCAGGCGATTTCATTGCGTTTTATGATGATGTTGCGACAAATTTATGTATGTTTCATGTCGCCATAAATGAATAGAAACAATTAACATTAAACCGCGTCTACAGCCTATAATGCACCAGTCAATGAAATGCACCGGGGGGTATGTCAAAATAGGGCTGCGTAGCGCTAGCGATAGGATCTCCGAGAGCGACGCTAGGCATCGCAGGCTGGGGCATTTTTTCAACCGCTATCAGTCGCTATGGATCGCCCATAGAGGCGGGGAATTTTAGATTATTACAGAAAAAATTGAGAAAGAATATAGCTTTCAGCTTAATTTTGCTTTTTGAAAAAATGTTTTTTTAGATAAGTAAAATAGAAATTGCGCATTAAAGCGCTATGTATCCCCATTGTACCGCCATCCCTGCCGGGGATTTAGCGCTATAGGAGTTCCGTGGATCGGGCGATCCACCAATTTCTAGCACTAGGTTCGCCTTAGGAATTGCTATTTTGACACCCCCCCCCGGTGCATTTCATTGACTAGTGCATAATTCATAACTTAATTGATATAAATTTCATGTTATTTTCAGATTTTGCAAAGGTTTCGAGTTGAACCCGATCCTTCAAGGCAATTTACGCCACACTTCAGGACTGTTTTATCACCAGGCCTAGATCTGCCTGTTCGGTTTGTAAAACGATAAAGTAAGGTAAAGGAGACTTATCAAAATTAAGCAGTTTTTGCCAATTTTTATACCGAAGCATGTTCAATGTTTTACATGTACAATACCGCAATCAGTTTTAATGATAACAGAACCCGGTTGGTAACAGTGGATTGTACGAGTGGTGATTAAAAAGTTATGTTGTATAAGACTGTAGGCGAGATATACGATTTGCTCTATAAGATAGACCCTGTGATGTAATGTTCTGTAATGGCATTATAGAGGGGGTCAATGCCTTTGTGTGATTTCCGATATCCGATAAAATTTTGAGCATATTTCCGTTTCCGATAGCAATTTTTCTTGAGTTTTCCGTTTCCGATAGTGATTTTTGCATGTTTCCGTTTTTGATAGCAAATTTGTAAAGACAATTTTCCATTTTCCGTTTACGATAAGAGGCCATGACCCCCTCATTATAGTAATGATCTAGGCTATCTTTTTATTTTCAACGAAGGTGCTAAACACCTGGGAAATATATGACAAACATGATGAAGAATTTATGCATGTTCCTTTTATATAACTTGAATTAAAAGACCTTAAAATAATATTGCAATTTGAATTCAATCTTATTTTATATTGATTTTAACATCAGATATAATATATTTACAGCTCATATTTAGAAATTCAATTTGGAATGGGAAATTGAATTGAAATTAAATATTCATCAATTTGGAATGGAAAATTGAATTTTTTAATTCTATAGTAGCAGCTCGTAACCCATTACAAATTTGTTCTGATCGACTTAACACATGTACATCTTTTAAAATGTGTTGAAAAATGCATTTTTGATATTTACGCAAGAAGTTTACAATAACTTAACAAAAGTATATTCATTGTAAACTAACATATTCATCATTCATCTGCAGGCAAAGTTGAAAATGAAGTCCGATTTATACTAGTCCGTTGAAAATGACGGTATTCAGCAGGCAACCAGTCTTCTTGTTTTACTGAATTAAAAAACAACTCTGCATGACATAAGTGGAACCACGAATTAACTCCTAGTGGGTATTATACGCAATAAACCTTCTTCTTCGCATTCAGACACCACTAACTCACCATCTCCGCTGCCCCCTCAGATCTTTTCATTTCTTTAAACAGCGCAAACTCTGCATGACATATGTTGAATCACGCATTCAGTATACGGATCTTTGAATTTCTTCAAACACCGCATCTCCGCTGCCCCCTCAGATCTTTTTTATTTTCTTCAAACGGCGCAAACTCCGCCTGCCATGTTTGAATCACGAATACAGTATACAGAATTTTTCAAACACCACTAAATCCGCTATTCGAGTAGCACGGCGCCTCTCCGCGCAAACTCCGCATGACATATGTTGAATTACGCATTCCGTATACGGATCTTTGAATTTCTTCAAACACCGCATCTCCGCTGCCCCCTCAGATCTTTTTTATTTTCTTCAAACGGCGCAAACTCCGCCTGCCATGTTTGAATCACGAATACAGTATACAGAATTTTTCAAACACCACTAAATCCGCTATTCGAGTAGCACGGCGCCTCTCCGCTGCCCCTCAGATCTTTTCATTTCTTTAAACAGCGCAAACTCCGCATGACATATGTTGAATCACACATTCAGTATACGTATCTCAAACACCGCTAAATCCGCCATCAGCGCAGCGCCTCTCCGCTGCCCATTAGATCTTTTCATCTTTTTAAACAGCGCAAACTCCGCATGACGTAATTATGTTGAATCACGCATTCAGTATACGTATCTTTGAATTTTTTCAAACACCGCTAAATCCGCCATCAGGGCAGCGCCTCTCCGCTGCCCCTCATATCTTTTCATTTCTTCAAAACAGCGCAAACTCCGCATGACATATGTTGAATCTTCAAAACAGCGCAAACTCCGCATGACATATGTTGAATCACACATTCAGTATACGTATCTCAAACACCGCTAAATCCGCCATCAGCGCAGCGCCTCTCCGCTGCCCATTAGATCTTTTCATCTTTTTAAACAGCGCAAACTCCGCATGACGTAATTATGTTGAATCACGCATTCAGTATACGTATCTTTGAATTTTTTCAAACACCGCTAAATCTGCCATCAGGGCAGCGCCTCTCCGCTGCCCCTCATATCTTTTCATTTCTTCAAACAGCGCAAACTACGCATGACATAATGTTGAATCACGCATTCAGTATACGTATCTTTGAATTTTTCAAACACAAACACCGCAAGATCTGTACTCTACATATCTACATGTATGTAAATTTCTTCCAACAACGCAACACGGATCTTCAAAATGTCTCAAAATTAAAATCAGCACCTATCAACTTCCAAGCATTTAGACAGCATCTTAAGCGAGAACTCTATATAGAA